>CAWUFW010017231.1:0-272331 GCA_963921515.1 Calotriton arnoldi
TAGGAGAGTAGGATCTGGTTTCACAGGGGTACCCCCACTTTTTGCTGATACTTCACTGGTTTTCGACATTAGTCTGGCTGGGGCCCTACGTATTCAGAACCCCAGCCTAGCTGGTCTCTCTAAAAGGGTCTCCATGTGCCTTAGGCACATCTCTGATTGGGATCTGGAGTGCCCTCGGTAAGTCCCTAGTATATGGTATACTATGTACCAAGGGCATAGGTACTTTCAGAGCACTCTGCCAGGGGCTGCAGCATATATTATGCCACCCCTGGCAGGGGCCATCCAAACTGACACCACAGGTCTGCTACTGCAGCCTGGGCAAGGTGGCGCATGCACCCTCTTGCTGTGGTATAGGTTACCTATATCACTAAATGCATACACACATATAAACCTATAAGTCACTCCTAAGGCAGGGCCTTATCAATCCTAAAGGCAGAGTGCATGGTTCCTATGTGAGAGGGTGGCCCCTGCATGAGCAGGCCTCTGGCAGCTGCTCGGAGACCATCTCTGATGCTGTTTGTAGTGCAGCCTGACCATACTACCTAAACGCATCATATCCTCAAAGCGGTAAAATGCTAACTAGAGGAATGGCTGCACCGAAACATGTCGTGTTTGGTGTCAAATATCTTGAAGGAGCCACCCCCCGCCACCCTGGCGGCGGGGGTAGCATTCCACCCTTCTAGAGGGAAAGGCGTACCAAGGGCATAGGTACCTCGAGGCCTGCCAGGGACTGCAGCATGTATTATGCCACCCCTGGAAGGCCATCCAAACTGACACCACAGGTCTGCTACTGCAGCCTGGGTAAGGTGGTGCATGCACCCCTTACTGTGATATAGGTTACCTATATCACGAAATACATACACACATATAAACCTATAAGTCACTCCTAAGGCAGGCCTTATCAATCCTAAAGGCAGAGTGCATGGTTCCTATGTGAGAGGGTGCCCCTGCATGAGCAGGACCCCTCTGCAGCGTTCGGAGACCATCTCTGATGCTGTTTGTAGTGCAGCCTGACCATATACTCTTAAGCGCATTATATCCTCGCGGTAAAATGCTAACTTTGGAATGGCTGCACCTAAACATGTCGTGTTTGGTGTCAAACATCTTGGAATACTACCCCCCGCCAATCCTGGCGGTGGGGGTAGCATTCCACCCTTCTAGAGGGAAAGACATGTTAACTCTGACTAGTCCGGTAACTTCTTTCCAGAGCCCTGGCATCACAAAATGGATGCTGCTGCCACAGACACGAGTCTGGCCTCCTGCTGCTGGACAAAACTCCGGCAGGGGAGGCCTGGACAATAGGTTTCCTGTCCCAGGGAGGTGTGACCACCTCCCCAGACAGGATAATGTGTATTGGGGCTGGGCGGGAGCACTTTCGGGTGCTTTGAAGTCCTGCACTGGGGGCACATGTGGTGTCCCTGTGCATACCCCAGTTCAAACCGGATCAGGGGCTTGCAGCCCCTGCTTTGGCGCAAACTGGACAAAGGGAAAGGGGTGTAGCCACCCCTCTGCCCTGACCCACCCATAGGTGGGGCCACAGAGTAGTCCAACCCCTATTTTTAGAATAAAGGTAGGAACCCAGTCCTTAGGACTTTAGATTATACCTGGACGAAACTCTGACACTGAATCCTGGACCTTCGACGCTCTACGACAAGATTAGAGGACTGAAGAATCTCCCTTGGGGTCAAGGAGTGACTCCCCTGCTTGGCAGGCACCAAAGAAGCATCTGTCCGGTTCGCATTACTGAAGCTCCTGTCGGACGCCGAAGTCATCGCATCACCAGAGGTGGATTCTCAGACTTCCCGAGGCTACCCTGAGTCCCCAGCAAAGCTGAGGCCCGTGGCTATCGTGGGTGACTTGAGACCGTGACCCCTGGACACCAAGCACATTTGCAAGTGCACCATCTTCTGGGTCTCCCAAGATGTCGTGCTTTGGGTTCCGAGTAGCCCTAGCCTCCAGCACCACCTGCACCGAAGATCACTGGCCCCCACTCCACGAGTGTCCTGCAAGCCAGCTCCACGTGCGGCGTCACGAGGCTCCTTCGCGGTCGCTAGCCCGTTGGCTAGTAGCCCTTAACGAAGGCCAATCTTTTCCTTACTTGGCATCCTGGTTGCTCCAGGCCTGCCCTCACTTACCCTCGCTGGGTGAGTTCCACAGACCTTGCTGGTCTGCACCATCGACGATCTACATCTTACTCGAGACTTGCCGTTGCCAAGGCTTGTTGGGTCCAATCCGGTCGCCGATACCTCCGCACTCGACAGACATCAAGCACCAGCCCGAATCCTGCTCCTAGTCGCCGACAATGCCTCCCGGACCTCGTGGCTGAAGAGTCAAGACGACCGTCAATGCACCTGAAGCACTCGACATCGGTGGGCATCTGTCCATCGCCTTCCTGTTCACTGGCTAGTGACCCAGACTCTGTCCCCTCTGTTTTCAGGTTCACCAGAACTCCGATCCACTCTTGGATCCACCCGGACACTTTTCTCTTGGCCGCCAGCAGCACTTTGCAGCAGATCGCCATTCGAATCGACGACGAAACCCGACCCGAAAGGCACCTGTGCACCCGGCTTCCCTGGGTGAGGTAACACGAGTACTCCGGTGCTCCCGTGGGTAGAGACTCTTCAAAGTCCTAGATCTCAAAGGGTTTTGTCCTAGTCCTCTTTTAAGTGTCCCTTTCCTCTATTTTCCCGATCCCGACTTTCTCCATAGAAGTTAACGGCGTATCGCGGTTGTGTATTTACACTGCACGCGTCTCCCGTGGGTCCCCTGTGTCACTACCTTGGGTGGTTCCTTGTGGTCCAAGCACTTCTAGAGGCTCTAGGCCTAGTGTCTAGTTCAGTCGTGGTTCGCATACCACTTTATTGGTATATGGTTTGGTACGCCCCTAGGGCCCAAACGTGTATTTGTGCTATTATTGTGATTTAAGATCTTATAACTTATGTACTTCGAACTCTAGCCTCATAAAGAGACTAGAGGGGTGTGTTTAGCAATAAATACATATATTTTGAATATATACCTGGTGTGGTGCTCTTTCATTTGGTCACTCAAGAGATTATAGACTGGTAAAACAAGCTGCTTTACATTCCTTCAAGACTTAGCCTGAAGGCTGCTCTCCATAGCTACCACTAGGATAGCTTTCAATAAGGTTGTCTTTAACCTATCTACCATAAGAGTCGATTTGCCCTGGTGCAAGGTGCCCACTATAATTAGTGGACAGCATATGCCAGGCCAACTTCTCACACCGGGCCCTTGAAGTGGGCGGCCACGAAGTCACTGCCTGCCATACAAGATAGCGCATTGGACATTATGAATGCTCACGCTAAGAGAAGAGGCTGCCAATACTAAATCGCGACAAATCCTTTCCACTGAAACGTGGGCAGTTGTACAAGCCGGCGTTACGAACCCGGAATAATCTGCTGACGTGGTCCCTGCCAATCACTCACCGCCGCCACAGAAATCAGCTCCCGTCCGCACTGTGACGCTGATAAAACTTTGGCGGTATCCTTTCCAGTGGAGATCCGTTCCACCAACTAGACTGCTTCCTACTACTCCCATCCAGTATATGGTCCGGGTGACACTTTCACTAGACCAATATCGGAGGCCCCCTCTAAGGGCCACTGCAATATATACTCCAGCCGCAATATAAGCAGCATACACAGACGCAGGGGCCGACTCAACCTTGACGTTCCATCGGGGAAGCCGGAGGGTCGGCAATCTAAGCTTGTGTTTGATGCAAAAGAGACAGTTACTCGCTCAAGTACAGAGGAGCAAGCACAAAATATTGACGACTCATGCCAAGCACACTCCTCCACCTCGGATAATGAGGTGAAAACATTACTACTAGCGATGCAGCAGAGTCTCACTTCCTTGTCAGGCAAGATGGACACGATGAATAGTCGCCTGGACTTTTTGGTGTTAAAAGTGGATAAACATGACGAGCAGCTCAAGGAAGCAGAATGGAGGATATCCGACACTGAAGACACTACGGCTCAAATACAGCAGCAAATGACTCAAATGGACAAAATCCTGAAAGTAATAGCCTCCAAGAATGAAGACCTCGAAGCCAGAAGTCGCAGAAATAACATACGAGTCCTAGGTATTTCGGAAACCACGAACACTGGTCGCATGGAAGATTACATCGAACGCCTCCTGCGTGACACATTTGGAGCAAACGCCTTCTCCCCACACCTGATCGTGGAACGAGCACATCGGTCTCTCGGTCCTCGCCCTCCTCCGGGCAGCGTTCCGCGCCCTATCATCGCTCGGATCCTTAATTATCGATACCGAGACACCGCACTTCGCTTGGCACGTGAGAAGAAGACATTGACATATGAAGGCATGGACTTTACCATATATCCTGACTTCCCTGTTGCTGTACAGGAAGCCCGCCGTAAGTTCCTCCCGGTGAAACAGAAGCTTCGTAAGGCGCAAATTGACTTTGCACTCATGTATCCAGCACGCCTAAGGATCACGCACCAAGGTAAACAAAAGATATTTGCGAAGAGTTCCTCAAAAGTATCAATCGACAATCACCTCGATGGAATTCTGATGACCACTCCTCCTTGTCCTGTTCTCCAGAGATAGATGGCCCCTCGTAATGGTGGGGTGATAAAGTTGATGCTACTTGATGCTAATAGTTCTACATAAACAACACCATCGCTCTGCTGCTTCTCGTCGCCTAGTCTACAATGCAGTGGAACAAATCTTAGCATCTGCAGGAGACTGGATCCACAGTCAACTAGGAGACAGCAGATAAGTGTATCCAGCACCTTTGATGCTAGTACCAATTATATAATGTGTTACCTATAAGATTTGGACAATGACATTCTTCTCCACGGCATAGTGCCGAGCACCCTCCCACCGTCATTCCCGATGTCTCACCTGCTGCTACTGCGGCTGGTTACAGTCATTGGGAGTAGGGAGGTAATTGTGACACACCAGCGGTTCCCCCATTATGGGTGATCCCCCACAAGACTCTTTTCTAAGTTGGTCTTGTTTGACCGAATTGATCAGTTGGGAAACTGTTGGGCTTGGGGAGGGAAATGTCATTCCGGCACAATTGGGGTGCTGTTGTGGAAGGGATGGGAGAGGGGGGGGAGGGCTTTCTTTTATGTTTCTCGTTAATTGCTATGCTGAACTATGATAGACAGACATATGGTACTTTAATGAATATGGCACAAAGTACACAGGAGACACACCCCCACTTATTACACACTTCTGGCTCTTATGGCTGACTTGACAACTCAGCGGAGTCTACAGATAGTCACGTGGAATGTGCGGGGACTCGGAGATCCGCGAAAGCGTCGCCAACTCTTGGCGTATTTAGATAGACAACATATACACATCGCACTACTCCAGGAAACACACATTCACCCATTACACCCCTCTACATTTGCCACGAAATGGGCAGATCACCGACTGTTCTCCTCATACTCATCATATGCCAGAGGCACAGCAATACTTATTAAAAAACAAACACCGTTTGCCCTAGCGGGTACGTTACTAGATCACAATGGTAGATACACTATTGTGTGGGGACGCCTGGGCACGGACTCGGTCACCCTAGTGAGTTGTTATGGCCCGAACGTGGACACTCCCGAGTTTTTTACTGTGCTGTGGGGGAAAATACTTGACATAGGGTCTACGCATATAATATGGGGTGGGGATTTTAATGTAGCTCTTAACCCAGCTGAAGACAGATCAAATCCCGCACCACAACATTACAAAAGGTCCTATCAAGTTTTACAGGGAATTAGAACGGAGACTGGATTACTAGATGCCTGGCATTACTTTCATCCACTCGCGTGAGAGGGCACGCATTTTGCAGCGCAAGCTGCCTCCTGGGCACAGTTAGATTATCTCTTGTTGTCTAGAGGACTGGGCCCCCTAATAGAAGATGTCACACAACTGGCTAGAACATACTCGGACCACTCCCCGGTAAAGCACACAAAAGCCCCACCTGGGTATAATAAACCGCGCCGCGCTTGGAGACTACAGCCCTTAACGCTCCTAGACACAGTATTCCACAGCGAATTAGGGGATGAAATTCGAGACTTCTTCCAAAGGAATAAAGGTTCTGTAGATAATGTAGAAACAATCTGGGAAGCCTTTAAGGTAACAGTGCGAGGTTTCTGTATTTCCAAAGGCTCGGGAGTATTAAGAGAGATACAGGGTACGATCAGATGACTAGAAATAGAGCTAAAAGATTTAGAGACACAGCTGAGGCTGCGTGGGGATAAAGATCTCCAGCATGAATTCCAGGGGAAACTCTCTGAATATATGGAGGCCGCAGATCGGGAAACGAAATTTAAAGGAAAATATAGTGAGGCCCGGAAATACGGAGAGGGAGAGAGACCGGGGAAGGCATTAGCTCAAATCATACGTCGTCCACACTTTTCCAACTGCGTATTAGAGATCATGGGGCCAGGAGAGATATTGCAACGCGACACGGCTGATATCCTAACCACATTTACTGCACACTATTCGACACTTTACACCTCGCAGCATAGGGATCAGTTTGACCTAGACAGCTTCCTCGGATACATAGCCCTTGGATGGCTGGGCGACTCGCAGAGGGAATTCCTAAGCGCTCCCTTTGAACTAGATAAAATACGAGAGGCCATTATGCAAATGCAGTCCGGGAAGGCCCCTGGTCTTGACGGACTGCCTGCCGAGTTTTATAAAACTTACGTGGACCTGATGGCTCCAATCTTAAAGGAGATATATGAGGAATCGCTTGAAGCTGGCACACTTCCCCCTTCCATGAGGGAAGCACTTATCACATCATTGCTTAAACCCGGAAAATCACCACTACACTGTGATTCTTATCGGCCGTTATCCCTTATTAATTGCGACGCAAAAATTCTGGCAAAGGTTATTGCGAATCGTCTAGCTTTATTAATGGAAAAGTTAGTACTCCCCGATCAGGCAGGTTTCGTCCCTGGCAGAGCCACCACACACAACCTTTGTACCCTATTTTCTATATTACAGAATGTTGCTCCGGAACTGCCGCTGGCGGCAGTCTTCTTGGACGCCACTAAAGCGTTCGATTCTGTCGAATGGGACTATCTCCTGGGATACTGCAGCGTATAGGGTTTCCTGCTGTATTCCTGTCCTGGATACGGCTGCTTTATCAGCTACCAACGGCGAGAGTATTAATTAATGGTCATCTGTCCGAAGCGTTCCCTATCTCCAGAGGCACACAGCAGGGATGCCCACTCTCACCACTATTATTTGCGCTCGCAATTGAACCTTTAGCATCTAAATTGCGGCAGCATCACCAAGACAAAGCTCTGCGATGCAACCTAAGACAAATCCTCATATCTTTATATGCGGATGACATAACGTTATATGTAAGGCATCCACAAGATAACTTAAACCCACTACTGAGGGAATTTATAGTGTTTGGCAAACTTTCTGGGATTCATATCAATTGGGGGAAGTCACAAATCTTACCTTTGACTTCTGCAGCCTCGCGTTTCACCTTAGATTTCCCACTGGAGTGGTGCGATTCGGACCTACGCTATCTTGGGATAGGAATAACCAGAGATAGAGATGAGCTGATGCACCTCAAGTATGGTACCGCAATACATCGGATTACGGAAAATGTCACCCGGTGGATCTCCCTGCCGCTGACCTTAGCAGGACGTGTGGCATTGATTAAAATGGTGGTTTTACCACAAATACTGTAACTTTTTTTAAATATCCCATACCATCCCGGGCGGTGTTTTTTTCAAACGCTCAAGTCAGAAATGACAAGGTTGATATGAGGGGGCAAACAGCCAAGATTGCAGTGGAAAGTTCTCATGCAACCATACGCTCAGGGGGGGTTTGAAGTGCCAGATTTTGAACTATATTATGTATGTGCGCAGGCCCACTATGCATTTTACTGGTTTCATCCCCCTAGATATATGCCACAGATTTCAGCTGAGCACTGGCTGGCGGACCCTATCCCCTTAGATGGTATGCTACACACGCTTCCCCGCACGCGCAATACTGAGCCTACCACGACCCCATGCACAGTAGACGCCTGGCGTCACATTCTAACTCTCCTGCAATGTCCAATGTTATGCTCACCAATCCATCCACTCACCTATCATCCACGCATGCCACTACTACAAGAAACGGGGTTCCTCAAATTATGTGAACGCATCAAAATCACCACATGGGGAGATCTCTATCAAAATGGGAAATTTCGCACCTCTGAGAGCCTTTTTCAAGGGTTACAACCAACATCGCTGGATATATTTCTCTATGTCCGGCTCCGACAAGGTATACGGTCTATCACCCCAGAATTTCCTCAGGAACCCCCAACATTTACCCCCTTACATATGCTACTACGCGCCACATCGCCGGGACTCTTGGTCTCTGTGCTCTATCACACTATTCGCACACAGCAGGCGGAATCTCCCAGCTCTTCCCGTGCTAAGTGGAATCAGGAATTAGGATATGAGATAACTGATGACCAATGGACGTACTGCTGCCTCCAAACAGAGCAGATCTCTGCCAGTTCTAGGCTTCACATCACACATTATAAATTCCTGCAACGCCTCTATTATACTCCTGTTAAAATGTTCAGATTCAATATGAGAGCCACAGACAACTGTGATAGATGTGGCAGCCCAGGAGCTGACTTTTTGCATCTGGCCTGGGAGTGTCCTAGGGTGAGTGAGTATTGGTCCCAGGTGTTCGAAGCTCTGCGCCAGATGGTTCCCATTACCTTAGAGTGCACACCATTAATAGCATTGTTAAGCTATACTAAATTTATACCTAAGTCCTGTTGCAAATTCCTTGCTATTGCCTTATTATTAGCTAAGCGTAGATTGGCTTGCAGATGGGGTAGAGGGCGGGTGCCAAAATTCAAGGAATGGCTGGAGGACTTGATTTATTGCCAAGACCAATTGACTCTGTATGCTGAAACGTTGCCCAGTGCCTCAAAGCCTAGAAATATATGGAGCCCACTACAGAGCTACCTTTTCGCTCGATCTGCGGAATCCCTGGCTGACGTGCCGGAGACACTGGAGCAATAAAGGCTGTTGCCTATCAGACCTGTGCCACGTTTGGGACATTCAGGCCGACCTCAAAATCTGGTAGCTGTAACATTGCTCTAGTGAATCGCCCGTGATGTGTATTGTGTTTTATTATCCATTTGTGCTTATGTTGAGGATGCTGCAGCGATATTGTTTCCCCATATGAAAGCCTGTAATTAGCCTGATGTCTGGTGCTTTCATGTTAAATAGGTACCTAACCTGGGTTGCGAAGAGTAATAAGCATGCCCATATGGGTCACTGGCTTCCTGTTCAGAAATTCTACTGTATAATATGTGCTCACCTTCTGTGAAAATGCCATCGATATAATTTTATCCTACCATGTCTCTTGAAAGTAATCGAGATTTTTTTTAATTTTTTTTTATTGTAATCTTTTTGTATTAAGGAAAAACAATAAAAATAAATAAATAAATAAAAAAACTATGCTAATTTACTTTTCAATACATGCCGACAATTTTGACCAGGAGCGGTGTAGTCCCTATTGGACTTTGGTGCTCCCCGCTGAATCTATCCTTCTTCTTGGATAAATCATACACCCTAAATGTTAGGTTAGAGCATTTCTGATTAAGAACGACAGACAAGGACTAAAGTTTAAAGGTTTATTAAAACAATATCAGTCACATAAATGTATAAGCTGGACCATCAATCAGTTAACAGAATAAGCATACAAAACATGAGGAATACAGAAAAGAACTCAATAGCGTTTTATGAGAAATCCAGCATAGATTCGTCTTTTACGAAAGGGAAAAGGTGTGTGTCCCTAGGATAGAGTAATCTCATTCTTTTATAGAACTTTAGACAAAGGATTTCATGCATTCACTACACAAGTACACCATTCACAGGGTTTTCTCAAATAAAAAACAAGCACAAAGAAACATTTTACTACAGAATATATTCGGAGATTCTCTCACCATTCTACTACGTTAGACTCAGACATTCCTACTCTCTATACCTGTGACATGACTTGCTACATAGTATTGTTATTCAGTCTGAGACCGTCAGGTTGTCCTTGGTTAGGTGCATCACATTCAATTCAGCTGGGAAAGTCTTGGTCTTTTTATTAGAAAGCCTGCAATCCTTTATTGTGGGAAAATAAGAACAGCAGAAGCGATAATGTGCTATACTAAGACATCGCAGCCAAGATGGATGAAAAACAAAGTTGTCCTACGTTAGTGAAAGCTCGATTTCTCGTAGGGTATGCATAGCAATTTAGGAAACAGATTCCACAACAGTAAAGGGTCAAGGTATGAGTAGGCGAGAGAGGAAAACGTATTGCCTTTTCTTTAATAAAATGTTTTACACGCTTTCATTAGGAGACTCTACACACAGCAAGGACTGCTGCAGAGCATGCGCTCTTTAAACTGAGCAGGTACTCCTTGCTGAAACGTAGGTGTATGATACCCCCTGACAGTCTTCTTATCATTTACCAAGTTGCATTCTGGAATCATTTCTCTTTGTATTGTTTCAAAATATTTTATACAATTGTTTAAACAAGGTGTTGGACTTGGCCCTTTTTGCAGGGCAATCCCAGAACTTTTTGCCTTCCTCCTGTATTTGTTTCTGACCTGTTGTTGGTGGTTTTATGATTCTGGGCACTTTATCACTGCTGTTCAGTGCTAAAGTGCATGTGCTCCCTATGGTAAACTTGATAAGATTGGTCTACACCTGTTTGGCATATTTAATTTACATGTAAGTCCCTTGTACAGGGGTATCTCATATACCCAGGGCCTGTAAATTATATGATACTGGTGGACTTGCACCGTTGTTTGCGCCACCCAACAGAGTAGCCTTTCAAACCTGTCTCAGGCCTCTGCCACTGCAGGGCCTGCGTGTGCAGTTTACTGCCGCTGTGATGTGGCATATAAACTGGTTGCCACGTCTGCAACTCCCCTTTTACTACATATAAGTCACCCCTAAGGAAGGCCCTAGCTAGCCCTATGGGCAGGGTGCTTTGTACGTAGAATGTAGGACATGTGCCTTAAACGTGTGACATGTCCTGGTAGTGACAAACAGCCTATTTGGTTGATGTAGGGAAAAATAAGATACATTATATCCAAACACATACAGAACTGAGGCCTGTAACTCCCATGCAAAGGTCACCTCACCACTTTGTTAGGAATGATGCACAAACTCTTGTTAGCTTACCACCCCAAGTAACAACATCCTGGTGTGCGTCAATGACCTCTTAAAAAACAAACTAAGTAAATGTTTGTTTATTTATCTCGCCTAACACAAGTGTCAAAGTTCTTTTCTAAACAGGGTACACTGTAGCTTCCATGCGCATTAACGCCCCTCCAGATGACATGACCAACAGACACCCTTGCCATTGGGAACTCTAATTTGCATCAGAAACTGTTTACCAGTGAAATTCGCAGCTACAAGCAATGGATTTCATTCTCACTCCGTCTGCCTGGCCCTAGCTGTGCCATCCATCCCTTTGGACACCGAGCAGGAAAAAGAGGGGGAGAACAGGAGAAGCAACCGGAGTAAAGCCTCCCTCCACTGCTTCAACAAGAGACACTTATTTTAAGTTATGTGCTTTAATTTTATTTTTCCTTCTCGGTGCGCTAATACTCATGTTTTTTAGCCTTTGACTGTTTCTATTTCTTTTATCCTACATTAACTATCAGTGTATGCGCAGAACAGCTGATAATGATACTGACCATGATCCTATCTACACTGCTTTGTTTTGAAGATGTGTGGTACCAGGTACCAGCACATGCATAGTATAGGCAAATCCACAGCTAATACCAGTTGTTATATATGCTCCCTCATCCCCCATGTTGCTGCAGTAGATAAATTGCATCACTCTAAAGAGGTATTCCCAAGCCTTTATGCATTGTCTTTTGCACCTCCTTTTTTATGTAGAATAAAAGCACAGCTGCAACCAACACATCTTAGCCCCATGACTGCTCAAGTTAGTACAACAAGATTTGATACCAATTCTGAAGTACTACTGACCTTGACAGATGGACTAGAGGGAAGAGATCAGATATCAAGAATGAAGGCAACAGGTCATAAGAGAGATTGGCCAAAGTGGAAGGAAAAAAAAGGGATATTTGACCAGGGTATTTTAGAGGTAACTTAACCATCATCTGTATGTAGTACAGGATCAGTATTTGCCAATGATAAATGGCATACCGGTGCCACATTCATCTGTAGAGCTATATCATTGTAGATTGGCAGGCACAAGTGGCCTTTTAAAATTTTGTAACATTTTAGGACAATTTCAGCAAATACAGAATGCAAACAAACACAGATATATATATATATATATTATCTACTGGCGGTCGCCAGTAGATAGTTATAGTTAGGACCTATTTTCCATAGGAAATTCACAACATTCTATTTCCAATAACTTTGGCGTCGGTTGATGAATCTTCGTGAAATTTTTAAAACTCGTGGGGCGCTCCGGTCCGCTCCTATCTTGAAAGGTTCGGGGTGATTCGGCAAGCGGGGGCCGAGAAAAAAGGGGGGTCCTAAAACGTGTTTTCTCCATGTTAATTCCCATAGGAAATTTGAGACACGGCTACAGCCCGAACTGCTGAACGGAATTACACCAAATTTGGCAAAAAGGTAGCGCTTGGTTCAGAAAGCGACCTTTTTTTAAATGGTGTAAATCCGTTCAGTAGTTGCGGAGAAATTCAAAAAATAAGAGTCAAAAATCAATTTCCCATAGGAAACTTTATGCAAGGCTACAGCCTGAACTGCTGAACGGATTTACACCAAATTTGGCAAAGAGGTAGTTCTTGGTTCAGAAAGAACCCTTTTTGTTAAATGGTGTAAATCCGTTCAGTAGTTGCTGAGAAAATCAAAAGTAAAAACACATATATATCTATGGCCGCGGAGGGTCCGCGCACCCTGAGCGCACCCTCCCGATCACGAGCTGTATGCTAATTGGCTGTCAACACTCCAAACCAGGAAGTGTTGGCAGCCATCTTGTTCCTCGGTAGAACCGAGGCACAGAAACAAGTGGCAAAACGCAAAAAGGGGGCAGGGTAGAAACACCCTGAACCCCTAGGCCTGCTTAGGGGGTCCCACAAGGACCCCCAGGGGACAAAAAAAGCATTTTTTTTTTAAATCGGCAGGATGCGCTTAGGATGTGTGGATCCCGCAGAGAAAAAAAAAACGAAGCGCGGGCTCCCGCGCTTTGTTGAAATTTGGCCCTCGGGTGGGCCAAGTCCCGGGGGCATGCGGGAGTTTATAAAAAATTTGTTTGGGGGGCCTCTAAGGCCCTCCAAGCCTTGGGGACTGCCACTCCCTGGGGCTTTGAATTTAAAATGGTGCGGGAGGGCACTCAGCCCTCCCGCAGCCCCGGGGACCGCCACCCCCCGGGGCTTCTTTTAAAAAAAATTAAATTACCTGTGTGGGGGGGCTCGAGCCCCCCCACATGCCCCGGGGACCGCCACCTCCCCAGGGCACTAAGAATTTTAATGTGGGGGTCCGTTTTGGACCCCCGAAGCCCCAGGGACCACCACCTCCCCGGGGCTTTGCAGATGTTGGGAGGGGGGCCACGTGGCCCCCTCCTGGAGCCCGTGATGGCCCTGGGGACCACCACCCCCAGGGCCGGCTAATGCAGTGTCCCGGGTGCCCACCCCTGGGACACTGCTGTTTGCTATGACAGGGTGGGAGCCTCGCGGCTCCCGTCCTGTCATAGCAAACTTGCTTTGAATTTTGGAAGAGAGAGCAGGAAACCTGCTCTCTCTTCCAAAATTCAAAGCAAATTGCTTTTCCACACGGGGAGCTGCAGCTAAGCAGCTCCCCATGTGGAAAAGCAATGCCGGCTCCCGAGGGACGCGGGGAGCCGGCGGGACCGTGGGGGATTGGGGACCCCCCCACGGTCTCCAACAGAGAGGGCCAGCCCCGGGGGATGGGGTCCCCGGGGCTATAAGTGGCCCGGGAGGGGTGCCACGCAACCCCCTTCCCCCAAATTTTAATAAAAATAAAAAATAGAAAAACAAAGGCCGGCCCCGGGGATGGGGTCCCCGGGGCCATAAGTGGCCTGAGGAGGGGGGCAACGCAGCCCCCCTCCAAAACATTAAAAAAATAAAAAAGGCCATGCCCCGGGGATGGGGTCCCTGGGGCCGATTAAGGCCTCGGGAGGGGGCCACGCGGCCCCCTTCCAAATGTTTTTCTTTTAAAAAAATATTAGGGGCAGGCCCTGGGGGATGGGGTCCCCAGGGCCAATAAATTAGAAAAGAAGGGGGCCACACAGCCCCCTTCTTAAAAAAGAAATAAAATAAAAGACCAGCATCGCGCCGGAGGCCACGCCCCCTCCTTGCAGCACTCTGCAAACGAATTCCCCTTGAATACTGGGGGTCCCTGGGGGCCAACTAGCCCACCAGGAACCTCCAGTATGCGCCAGGGGGCTGCATTGCAGAGAGGTGTTCTGAGGCCACGCCCCTTTTTACACCTCTCTGCAACACAGCTCTGTGGCGCTTAATGGAGGTAGCTGGTGGGCTAGTTGCACCCCAGAGACCCTCAGGATTCAAGGAGAGTTAATCCCCCAACTTAAAACGCGCCACGGGGCGCGTTTGCACAGTGGTGAAGGGAGGGGGCGGGGCCTGAGGTGACATGTGTGCAAACATGCCCTGTGGCATGTTTTAAGTTGGGGGATTAAGTCCCCTTGAATCCTAAGGGTCCCTGGGGTCCAACTAGCCCACCAGGTACCTCCAGCAAGCGCCACAGAGCTGCGTTGCAGAGAGGTGTAAAAAGGGGCGTGGCCTCTGACCACCTCTCTGCAACGCAGGCCTGTGGCGCTTACTGGAAGTACCTGGTGGGCTAGTTGGGCCCCAGGGACCCTCAGGATTCAAGGTGACCTAATACCCCAACTTAAATCGCGCCACAGGGCGTGTTTGCACAGTGGTGAAGGGAGGGGGCGGGGCCTGAGGTGACATGTGTGCAAACACGCCCGGTGGCGCGTTTTAATTTGGGGAATTATTTCCCCTTCAATCCTGAGGGCCCCTGGGGGCCAACTAGCCCACCAGGTACCTCCAGTAAGCGCCACTACGCTGCGTTGCAGAGAGGTGGTCCGAGGCCACGCCCCTTTTTACACCTCTGTGCAATGCAGCTCTGTGGCGCTTACTGGAAGTTCCTGGTGGGCTAGTTGGACCCCAGGGACCCTTAGGATTCAAGGGGACTTTATCCCCCAACTTAAAATGGCCAGAGGATGTGTTTGCACACATGTAACCTCAGGCCCCCCCCTCTCTACACCACTGTGCAAACGCGCCCTGTAGCGCGTTTTAAGAGGTAGTTTAATCCCCCTGCCCTATTATGTACTAGGGAGTTACAGAGGAGGTCATGCTAATCACAGGGTGTTGGAAAACGAGGCAGTATCTGTGAGGCCTGCACAAATAACATGACTACATTTGTCCTTCACTGGGAACCAAACACCCAATTGTAGCGCCTGACTCTCAGAGGGTAGCGTTGCAGAGCAGTCTGAGGCTTTACTCAAGGGAGGTGGTGTGGGCTAGTAATCGCCATTTGTAGGTGCGCCGAAATAACACTCAATAATTGATTGTCCAGTCTGTACTTTGCTTTATAAAAGTAAGAGTACATTTATTAAACACACACACTACTCAATACTATGCACCAATTTACAAATATACATAAGCTGTTGGAATTACTTTGTGGCATTGCGTAACATCTCCACCCCTCCCAAAAGGGGGTGGGGTCTAGTACCACCACTCCCATGTATGCACATCATCTTGCCCCCTAATGCAGTGTGTTGAGCCTAACCTGGAGCGAGGGCCCTGCGCACTGGCACCATCCCAGTGGCGACCCACCCCATTACCTCAACGCGCATTAAAAATGGGTACACCTGCCTTGGTGACACATAACCCTGACTGAGCATTTCCTACTGACCATAAAGTATGCACCTCTATATCTTAAGGGCTAGCAGTCTGGGTCTTCACCTAAGTGCAGCAGCAAGAATACATGTTTACGCACACCTTAGAATGACAGTACTCATCACCTTTGTTGGACATTAGAATGCATTGCAATTACAGCCCCTAAGGGCATCAGAGATGAAATCACAGGATTACGCATATCCAGCCAGACACCCTAGCAGGAGTGTCTGGCAACATAACCCACTTTGCTTATGACATCACCTTACACATGTACTTCACATTACATATGTGACCTTCAGTCCCTCTAAAAAGGAATAATAGTTAGTAAATGCAGTGCTGGTGCAATTACACCTCTTCACCTCCAGGGGATGCCCTTCTCCAGACATCCCCAACTCAGCCCTTCACTCCTTGAGGCACTTCTCAAAACACCCTCAGCTGTAGAACAAAAGTTCCAGCCTAAAGGGAGTTAAATGCTGGCTGAGCCCTTGAGGAGTTATTCTTTTAGAATCCCTATGACACTTAGGGAGGGACTTTTCTTTGTGCTGGGGGGAGACTGCGCTTCTCCAGCACCTCCCCCAGCACCTTTGCGCCTGTGTGGTGGTGACCCCGTTCTCCTGGGGCCACCACAAGCCAAGAAAACGCTGTTTTGCCCTTGCAGGCCGATCCTGGCCTGCAAGGCATTATGGGATTCGCCGCATATTTGATGAGCGGCTCTCCCGCTGTGCCGGGGAAAGCCGCGCTGGCGCTTCGCGCCTTGCTCCTTCCTCGGTGGGGGGCCCGGTCCCACCCGGACCCCCAGGTGAGGGTAACGGCTCGGAGAGCCCACCCCCGGCCGCTTGGCTCATTTTTCGGGGGCCCGGTCCCACCCGGGCCCTGCGATGCCCCAACTCGGTTTCGGCGGGTCCCGGTCCCACCCGGGACCCGCGACGGCCTCTCGGGGTGGAGGGCAGCCTGGGGAGCCCACCCCCGGCTGCCCCCGCCGGCTCCACGCCCGGCCAGCACCCTCGCGTGCTGCCGCGGGAGCCGGCACTCGCCTTCTGGTCTGCCCGCTCCAGACACGGAGGTTCCCGCCGGTCCAGGCGGACCTCGGGGGAGTGCGACGGCACGCCCCCCGCCACCTCGCCAGCACCTCGGGGGCTGGGGATGGGGTCCCGGGCCCCTGGACAGTCTTCAAGGGGAGCGCGACGGCGCTCCCCGGCTTCGGGGCACATCTTCGCGGGGGGCGCGACGGCGCTCCCCCGCCCCCCTCCCGGCACACGGGGCCCGGAGTTGGGATCCCGGGCCCCTCCTCCTCCACACCTTCGTGGGGAGCGCGCCGGCGCTCCCCAACTTCTTGTTCGGAGGGGGGCCAGGGTGGGCTCCTGGCACCCCGCGGCCAGCTCTTCACGGGGAGCACGACGGTGCTCCCCGACTTGGCTTCGTGTTGGGGGCAGCCCCCGGGACCTGATCCACCCCGGGGGCACATGCAAGACCGGCGGCGGAGCCCCTCGTGCTTCGTCGTCGGTCTTCTTGTAGGTCAAAGGTCGCTCACCTTCTGGGGTGCATATCTCGGCCCCCTGGAGTCCGATTCCCTTCATTTTCGTCTCCTCTCGCTCCTCTTGACCAGCCCCCACCACTGGGAACACTCTCCTTCGCCCTCGGGGTCTCTGAGAGGGGGGATTCGGCAGGGAGCTGTCTTCACTGGCTCCCTGCGCCAGCCTTTCACCTGTCTCTCCTCCTTGGCCTCTCTTCTCCTTGCGCAGAGGCCTCTGCTTCTGCGCACTGGTCCTGGGCTCCTCTTCTGGTGCTGGCAGGGCTCTGGGGGACAGTCAGGGGGTTCCTCCTTCCAACTGCCCATTGCGCCAGGCTCCAGCACCTTCAGCCTCCACAGACCACACCCCAGAAAAAGCTTCTCTTCCTGCGCAGACACTTTTAAAAGTTGAGTAGGGGGGCTGGCAGGAAGTCTCTGTTGATCCTATCAAACAGTGACACATCACTTCCCTGCCCCTGCTCCCTCCTCCTGGTCCAGCCTCTGGGCTTGTTCAAAATGGCATCGTCCAGGGTCTCTGGCCACATGGTCTCTAAAACCAGACCCCTTCCCTCCTCGCTGGCTTCCCTCCTTGGTGCATCCTGGTGCCTGGCACACAGTGATAGCTGCTGATGGATGAGCCTGTAGCCCCACCCATCTTCTCTTCGTGGAGAGGAGGCCTTAGCTTGTGGAAGAAAGGTTATCAATCCATCCAGCTGAGGTCAGCCCTCAGCCTGGCCCTGGTTATGACTGACTCAGAGAAATGTGACATTTCTGGATGACCCAAAAGCAGTACAAATATGACTTTGGACTCTGCAGAATACTCCTTTTCACATCCGCTACAGTGGACTTTAGTGCGTGTCTGGAATCTGTAGGCCTTAGGAAAGTTCATCTAGCACATGGGCTCCACATCCCCATAGGGGAATAATGAAGTGAAAAACACAGTAAAACACACTGACTTTCCCTGGCATGTTCCTTCCCAGTGTATAAGGCCTATTCCGTGTCACCACCCACTTCTGCATAAGTCCCGCCACACCATTAACTTTGTAGCTGCTCCAAGACTGCGCACGCCAGGAATCTCCCCTGCGCAGCCCCTACACGTGTGCACACGCTTGTACACAGGTGTCTGCATGTAACCAGCCCGGTGCCCCTTACTCCAGCTGCTGCGCAGCGGCCTAGTCAAGCTAGGGGGACACCAGTAAAATCCACATGCCGTCTCCTTCATTATGAGTTCACTGTGGATGAGTCCCAATTTATGATGCTCTCCCACAGTAAAAGCTCCACACATAGGTGCTCAAAAAGCGAAAAATCTGGGCGGCCCATCGTGTCAGAACCACCTTCTAACACACGCCGCGCCCAGCTGATTCCTACAGGGAAGAAGTAGCCACTCTACATGGGTATTCTTCCCGTAGTCAGCGATAACTAGTTATAAGGGGTTCTGACCAGACCCCCCTTACTCACCAGTTATCCGCTTAGACCACCTACTCCTCCCATCCATGAAATCTCCACCTATGATAGGGATCCCAGACTACCCTAAGAACCCTCCGGGCTCTAGGTTAGATACCTCTAGGTCACTCATGGTCTACATGGACTTGGCCTCACTAGGCCCACCTTTGCCCTTGGGCATGCAACACTATGCCTACCCCTTCTCTGGACAAGGGTCCAGTGCCTCAGCACCGATGCGGTCTTCTGGGATAGGTCTACATCCCATCCCCTGGGTCACTAGCTGGTCTCCCTTCTGGAGTTTGTTCCAACCAGTACCCTCTCTCCGTTTGGTCATTGCACCCCAAAGATGCAACCTCTCTGGACCCTCAGCCTGCCGCTGAGGTCATTATGCTGCCACCACCCTTTCGGGACGACTGGCTTCCCTAAAGAAAGCACAGCCACTCGTGCTTTCCCCACACAGAAAAGCACCCTTTGGCCACTGGCCTGGCTCCCTGATAGGACCTCAGACCGGCCTCACTACCACACTGGCAGTGCCAGGGAGGAACACTGAGGGTGCCCCGTCAGACATCCTACAGCTCATTCCCCCCATCAGTAGCTCCACACGGAAACTACCCCAGGAACCTAGACCCCTTCCTTGTTCTCCGCTGCGAGAACAGGGCCTATGCACCCTTCCCTCCGAGAGGCGCGCCCTCCTCCCAGAGTACCCTTAGAGAGCCTGGGGGCCCCGAGTTAGCTAGACCCAGGCCCACCTCTCATGGCCCTCCCCGGTCTCCCAGCAGCGCCATGGGAGACCGCCCAGGGACCTACCTGGTCCCAGGATGGCCTGCACCACCCCTTATGAAGAGCAGGGTCCCCTCCTTAAGATAGGCCCCACCTGCCTTCAGGGTAGCACGACCACACCAAGCCAGGCACCCTAAAGATCCCGGCTAGGCCTGCACCACCCCTTTGCGAACCACAGGGTCCCGTCACTTAAGATAGGCCCCACCTGTGTTCAGGGTGGTACTACCTTGCAGAAGTCCACCTCCTGCCCCAAGCTAGGGGAACACCCCCAGGCTCCTGGTCCTTGGGTTCAAGACCCACAGGACCTACCGGACTGGTCACCGTCCACCCGACCCTGACGCCTCAGGGTCCACCACTAACCCTTCAACTGGAAACTAGGGAGTACATCACCCCCACTCCGATCTCCACTGGGTCAGTTACCTAGCCCACCTAGGGTACCTAGGGGCTACCACTACACACCATCACTCAAGAGCTACCCTCCCCTGGGGCCACCCCCTACCAGGGGCCACCCCTGGGTCGCTCACCTCCCCACCAGTTAACCTGGGGGCCTGCCGGACACCCAACTCTACCACACCCTCCTCCCAGCGTGGGAAAAGCTTCTTGCGGTCCCCCACCATGGGAATCCTGGGGTGTTACTACCCGGGGTAAAGAAACCTCCTGCCCCACCCTTCCAGTGGTTTTGGCCTGCGCCAATGGCAAGTAAACGTTCCGCGGGGGAAGGATACCTGGGGCCCCTTCTGTGGAAACCCTCCCTGCCCTTAACAAGCGCTGGAATCTCCCAGGACCCCCTCTCTCTCCTGTCCCCCACAAAGGTCAATCCACCCCTACCTGTGATGTAGGTATCAGTTGCTGTCCCTATCTCTTGAGGAGACACCCTCCTCATGCAGGTGTAGTGTATGTAGTGTTAGGGTTCAAAGGTGTACAATATGGCTCAGAACATTTGTATGCAATCATTTCCTGGAAAGCACCATCCCGCTAGCACATGAAAATCAACATAGCGCGGTCATATCAATACAGTTTACATTTCAACCATAATATCTTCACATGACCCGTATGTGCGCGGGGCTTTCCTTTCCCATACCTTTAGTTCACCTAACCAAAACTTTGAACCCTTCTCAGAGCCTTGCGCTCTTCCATTTGCTCATTACTGCATAGGTAATGTGTGGCAAAACTGGACTTATCAAATGCTATAAATGCGCACCAGAATGGGATACTATGTATCCCGCCGCTGGACACCAATGTTGGAAAACGAGGCAGTATCTGTGAGGCCTGCACAAATAACATGACTACATTTGTCCTTCACTGGGAACCAAACACCCAATTGTAGCGCCTGACTCTCAGAGGATAGCGTTGCAGAGCAGTCTGAGGCTTTACTCAAGGGAGGTGGTGTGGGCTAGTAATCGCCATTTGCAGGTGCGCCGAAATAACACTCAATAATTGATTGTCCAGTCTGTACTTTGCTTTATAAAAGTAAGAGTACATTTATTAAACACACACACTACTCAAAACTATGCACCAATTTACAAATATACATAAGCTGTTGGAATTACTTTGTGGCATTGCGTAACATCTCCACCCCTCCCAAAAGGGGGTGGGGTCTAGTACCACCACTCCCATGTATGCACATCATCTTGCCCCCTAATGCAGTGTGTTGAGCCTAACCTGGAGCGAGGGCCCTGCGCACTGGCACCATCCCAGTGGCGACCCACCCCATTACCTCAACGCGCATTAAAAATGGGTACACCTGCCTTGGTGACACATAACCCTGACTGAGCATTTCCTACTGACCATAAAGTATGCACCTCTATATCTTAAGGACTAGCAGTCTGGGTCTTCACCTAAGTGCAGCAGCAAGAATACATGTTTACACACACCTTAGAATGACAGTACTCATCACCTTTGTTGGACATTAGAATGCATTGCAATTACAGCCCCTAAGGGCATCAGAGATGAAATCACAGGATTACGCATATCCAGCCAGACACCCTAGCAGGAGTGTCTGGCAACATAACCCACTTTGCTTATGACATCACCTTACACATGTACTTCACATTACATATGTGACCTTCAGTCCCTCTAAAAAGGAATACCAGTTAGTAAATGCAGTGCTGGTGCAATTACACCTCTTCACCTCCAGGGGATGCCCTTCTCCAGACATCCCCAACTCAGCCCTTCACTCCTTGAGGCACTTCTCAAAACACCCTCAGCTGTAGAACAAAAGTTCCAGCCTAAAGGGAGTTAAATGCTGGCTGAGCCCTTGAGGAGTTATTCTTTTAGAATCCCTATGACACTTAGGGATGGACTTTTCTTCGTGCTGGGGGGAGACTGCGCTTCTCCAGCAGCTCCCCCAGCACCTTTGCGCCTGTGTGGTGGTGACCCCGTTCTCCTGGGGCCACCACAAGCCAAGAAAACGCTGTTTTGCCCTTGCAGGCCGATCCTGGCCTGCAAGGCATTATGGGATTCGCCGCATATTTGATGAGCGGCTCTCCCGCTGTGCCGGGGAGAGCCGCGCTGGCGCTTCGCGCCTCGCTCCTTCCTCGGTGGGGGGCCCGGTCCCACCCGGACCCCCAGGTGAGGGTAACGGCTCGGGGAGCCCACCCCCGGCCGCTTGGCTCATTTTTCGGGGGCCCGGTCCCACCCGGGCCCCGCGATGCCCCAACTCCGTTTCGGGGGGTCCCGGCCCCACCCGGGCACCCGCGACGGCCTCTCGGGGTGGAGGGCAGCCTGGGAGCCCACCCCCGGCTGCCCCCGCCGGCTCCACGCCCGGCCAGCACCCTTGCGTGCTGCCGCGGGAGCCGGCACTCGTCTTCTGGTCTGCCCGCTCCAGCGAGCAGACACGGAGGTTCCCGCCGGTCCCGGCAGACCTTGGGGGAGTGCGACGGCACTCCCCCCGCCACCTCGCCAGCACCTCGGGGGCCGGGGATGGGGTCCCGGGCCCCTGGACAGTCTTCACGGGGAGCGCGACGGCGCTCCCCGGCTTCGGGGCACAGCTTCGCGGGGGGCGCGACGGCGCTCCCCCGCCCCCCTCCTCGGCACACGGGGCCCGGAGTTGGGATCCCGGGCCCCTCCTCCTCCACACCTTCGCGGGGAGCGCGCCGGCGCTCCCCGGCTTCTTGTTCGGAGGGGGGCCAGGGTGGGCTCCTGGCACCCCGCGGCCAGCTCTTCACGGGGAGCACGACGGTGCTCCCCGACTTGGCTTTGTGTTGGGGGCAGCCCCCAAGACCTGATCCACCCCGGGGGCACATGCAAGACCGGCGGCGGAGCCCCTCTTGCTTCGTCGTCGGTCTTCTTGTAGGTCAAAGGTCGCTCACCTTCTGGGGTGCATATCTCGGCCCCCTGGAGTCCGATTCCCTTCATTTTCATCTCCTCTCGCTCCTCTTGACCAGCCCCCACCACTGGGAACACTCTCCTTCGCCTTCGGGGTCTCTGAGAGGGGGGATTCGGCAGGGAGCTGTCTTCACTGGCTCCCTGCGCCAGCCTTTCGCCTGTCTTTCCTCCTTGGCCTCTCTTCTCCTTGCGCAGAGGCCTCTGCTTCTGCGCACTGGTCCTGGGCTCCTCTTCTGGTGCTGGCAGGGCCCTGGGGGACAGTCAGGGGGTTCCTCCTTCCAACTGCCCATTGCGCCAGGCTCCAGCACCTTCAGCCTCCACAGACCACACCCCAGAAAAAGCTTCTCTTCCTGCGCAGACACTTTTAAAAGTTGAGTAGGGGGGCTGGCAGGAAGTCTCTGTTGATCCTATCAAACAGCGACACATCACTTCCCTGCCCCTGCTCCCTCCTCCTGGTCCAGCCTCTGGGCTTGTTCAAAATGGCGTCGTCCAGGGTTTCTGGCCACATGGTCTCTAAAACCAGACCCCTTCCCTCCTCGCTGCCTTCCCTCCTTGGTGCAGCCTGGTGCCTGGCACACAGTGATAGCTGCTGATGGATGAGCCTGTAGCCCCACCCATCTTCTCTTCGTGGAGAGGAGGCCTTAGCTTGTGGAAGAAAGGTTATCAATCCATCCAGCTGAGGTCAGCCCTCAGCCTGGCCCTGGTTATGACTGACTCAGAGAAATGTGACATTTTTGGATGACCCAAAAGCAGTACAAATATGACTTTGGACTCTGCAGAATACTCCTTTTCACATCCGCTACAGTGGACTTTAGTGCGTGTCTGGAATCTGTAGGCCTTAGGAAAGTTAATCTAGCACATGGGCTCCACATCCCCATAGGGGAATAATGAAGTGAAAAACACAGTAAAACACACTGACTTTCCCTGGCATGTTCCTTCCCAGTGTATAAGGCCTATTCCGTGTCACCACCCACTTCTGCATAAGTCCCGCCACACCATTAACTTTGTAGCTGCTCCTGGACTGCGCACGCCAGGAATCTCCCCTGCGCAGCCCCTACACGTGTGCACACGCTTGTACACAGGTGTCTGCATGTAACCAGCCCGGTGCCCCTTACTCCAGCTGCTGCGCAGCGGCCTAGTCAAGCTAGGGGGACACCAGTAAAATCCACATGCCGTCTCCTTCATTATGAGTTCACTGTGGATGAGTCCCAATTTATGAGGCTCTCCCACAGTAAAAGCTCCACACATAGGTGCTCAAAAAGCGAAAAATCTGGGCGGCCCATCGTGTCAGAACCACCTTCTAACACAGGGGTACCCCAACGCATAGTGTTCCCTAGTGTATGTAGGTGTTTTAACTGTATTCTAAGTGTCTTTTACCATAGCAGTGGCTCTAGGCCTGGTTAGTCAGAGTCAGTTACCACCAGTACCCATCTGGAAAAGGTGTGGGCACAGGATGATTTTGCAACAAGGCCTCTTTCTGCTCCTCTGTTGGTTCTTTCTGCACATGTCTTGCTTCTTCCTGGATTTTTCTTTGTCTTTGTGGACTTCTGTTTCTTTCTACATTTCTTTTGCTTCTTTCTGTGCGTTTGTTCTTCTTTCTTCACATGTCCTACTTCTGTAGGCATAGTTACAAACTAGCATTTGAAAAACCTTTGAAATTTACTGAAAAAACCATAGGTTTCGGGGACGTTATAGTTAGAAATTAGCATTTAAAAAACCTTAGAAATTCACTGAAAAAACCATAGGTTTTAGGGAAAGTTATAGTTAGTTGGACATTGCACTCGTACAAAACCCGTGAAATTCCCCCGTTATAGTTTGTTCAGCTAACTATAACTCGCGCCCCCGCCATGCACTGCTGATGACATCACATATTACATCACTCATGACATGGTCAGTGACATCACTGATGACATCACTGATGACATCTCAAATGACATCACTGATGACATCACTGATGACATCATCCATGTGATAATTTGATGCATCTTCTCACACCCTAATATAACTTTTGATACACCCACTCTAAATTACAGACTGCCATTCTCAAAACCATAGACACTCCAACACCAATAACTACATACCCACTCACTGATTCTTAGGTCTACACACACATCCACTCACTCACCCGTACAGTCACTCATACTTACGGTCACTCAGTACAGAACTATCATATGCACTCATACACCTACATAGACACTCACACACTGCCACTCATCCATAGAGGTACTCACACACCTAGTCAGTCATGCAAATAATTAATCACACTGCCATTTACTCACCTACACAGTTATACACACACCAGCTCACTTACTCATACAAATACTAGCACATTCTTACGCTCTTATACAATCACTAATACAAGTACACACTCATCCATACAGCCACTCTCACAATCACACACTCTCACTTATAGCCATTTATATACTCCAACACACATATATACTGCCTTTCACATATGTAGTTACTCACACATGTACCACTGAGATATACATTCACTCACTAACACACCCTTACACACACTCACCCACCCATACAGTCCATCACAGATGCACTCTTGCAACCATGCACCCAGTGAATCACCCACTCACACATCTATGCACAGAGTCACACACACCCCACCCACACAAACACTCAGGCACCCATACAGATACTCAGACAACCAATCAATAACTCATATAGACACTCATGTAGCTATTCACAAACCCATGCAGCCGCTTACACAGCAACAGACAGAAGGATACAGACATTCACACAGTTTAGTCACTAACCCATGCATTCAGTAAGATACGTTTAATCACTCACTTAGAGTCAGTCATGCACCTACTAAATCATCCATTCAGACACTTATACACCCACTCATTCTTCAATACGCCTTTCCCTATATATATTAAAGATATTTAAACTTTACAGAAACACACAGTCACTGGATGATGTCATCAGTGATGTCATTTGAGATGTCATCAGTGATGTCATCAGTGATGTCACTGACCATGTCATGAGTGATGTAATATGTGACGTCATCAGCAGTGCATTGCGGGGGCGCGAGTTATAGTTAGCTGAACAAACTATAACGGGGGAATTTCACGGGTTTTGTACGAGTGCAATGTCCAATTAACTATAACTTTCCCTAAAACCTATGGTTTTTTCAGTGAATTTCTATGGTTTTTTAAATGCTAATTTCTAACTATAACGTGCCTGAAACCTATGGTTTTTCAGTGAATTTCAAAGGTTTTTAAATGCTAATTTCTAACTATAACGTGCCTGAAACCTATGGTTTTTTCAGTGAATATATATATATATATATATACATACATACATACATATATATATTCACTGAAAAAACCATAGGTTTCAGGGACGTTATAGTTAGAAATTATCATTTAAAACCATAGAAATTCTCTGAAAAACCATAGGTTTCAGGGACGTTATAGTTAGAAATAAGCATTTAAAAACCATAGAAATTCACTGAAAAACCATAGGTTTCAGGGACGTTATAGTTAGTTGGACATTTCACTCGTACAAAACCAGAGAAATTCGGCCGTTATAGTTAGTTGAGCTAACTATAACTCGCTCCCCCGCAATGCACTGCCGATGACGTCACATATTACATCATTCATGACATGGTCAGTGACATCACTGATTACATCACTGATGACTTCTCAAATGACATCACTGATGACATCATCCATGTGCTAGTCTGATGCACCTCCTCACACCCTAATATAACCTTTGATACACCCACTCTAAAATACAGACTACCATTTTCGAAACCATAAACACCCCAATACCAGTTACTACATACCCACTCACAGATTCCTAGGTCTACAGACGCATCCACTCATTCACCCATACAGTCACGCATACATGCAGTCACTGATCAATACAGCACTATCATTTGCACTCATACACCTAAACAGACACTCACACATCGCCACTCATCCATAGAGTTACTCACACACCTAGTCAATCATGCAAAGAATCATTCACACTCCCATTTACTCACCTATATTGTTATACACACACCACCTCACTTATTCATACAGATACTAACACATACTTACTCTCTTATACAATCACTGATACAAGCACACACTCATCCATACAGTCACTCTCACAATCACTCACTCTCACATATAGTGATTTATATACTCCAACACTCACATATACTGCCTTTTACAGATGTAGTTACTCACACATGTACCACTGAGAAACCCATTCACTCACCAACACACCCATACACACACTCACCCACCCATACAGCCCTTCACAGATGCACTATTGAACCCATACACCCAGTGAATTACCCACTCACACATCTATGCACAGAGTCACATACCCCCCACCCACCCACACATACACTCAGGCACCCATACAGATACTCAGACAACCAATCAATAACCCATATAGACACTCATGTAGCTACTCACTAACCCATGCAGCCGCTTACACACCAACTGACAGACTGATACAGACATTTACACAGTTTACGCACTAACCCATGCATTCTGTAAGATACGTTTAATCGCTGAGTTATACAGTCAGTCACACACCTACTAAATCGTCTATTCAGACACTCATACACCCACTCATACTTCAAAACACCTTGGCATATATATATACAAAACATATTTGAACTTTACAGAAACACACAGTCACTGGGTGATGTCATCAGTGATGTCATCAGTGATGTCACTGACCATGTCATGAATGATGTAATATGTGACGTCATCAGCAGTGCATTGCGGGGGCGCAAGTTATAGTTAGTTCAACTAACTATAACGGCCGAATTTCTCTGGTTTTGTACAAGTGAAATGTCCAACGAACTATAACGTCCCTGAAACCTATGGTTTTTTCAGTGAATTTCTATGGTTTTTGTAAATGCTAATTTCTAACTATAACGTCCCTGAAACCTATGGGTTTTTCAGTGAATTTCTATGGTTTTTTAAATGATAATTTCTAACTATAACGTCCCTGAAACCTATGGTTTTTTCAGTGAATTTCAAAGGTTTTGTAAATGCTAATTTCTAACTATGCCTACAGAGGTAGGACATGTGCAGAAAGAGGAAGAAAACCGTAGAAAGAAGCAAGAGAAATGCAGAAAGAGGCAACAGAAGTCCAGAAAGCTCCTTCATCCCAGAAAGGCTTGCGTGGCCACGAGGCGTGGGGGTGGTGCTTTATAGCAATGCCCGAGTGTATCACGCCTGTTGTGCTTTATTCTTGTGCCCTAATGAATAAATAAGGCAAACCTATTTTATGTCAGATTAATATTGCATATTGTGTGTCAAGATAGAGCAGAAATGGAATGTGCGGTGCAAATGCCTGTGAAATCACTACAGTGTAAATTCAAAATTGACCAGTTATAAATGGTTTCTAGTAGACACTGCTGACAAAAGTGTTATCGGACAGCCAAACACCTGCTAGCGAGAACACTCCAGCTAAACACTTACAAATGGTTTCTCCTAGATCCAATTGCTGGGGTATGTTTCATGGACATCCAATAAATTACTAGGTTGAATATTACAGTTGATCATTTTTAAATATTGACTACTGGACCCATTTGCTGATATTAGACTTATTAAACAGCCCGAGAGAATAGCCCAGATGACCAGGTGCAAATGGTTTCTCCTTGGTGCAGTTGCTTGCAAATGGTTTAATGGACATCAAAAATATTGCCATGGAGTCCACTCCACATAACTAGTTGCAAATGGTTTCCACTGGAACTATATGAAGACTTGGTTATATGACATTCAGTGAACTGCTAGGTAGATTACTCCATTTGAACATTTTCAAATGGTGTCTACTGAATACAGATTCTATCATTAGCTCTGAGGCATCTGTTAAACAGCTGTGGAGAAGGTACCATTCTTGTGTTAAGTGTGTTTCTTTTTAGTTGGAAGTAGAACTTACTTTGTGTTTTTTCTCTGTTGTGCTTCTATAGGCCAATAATATCCAGAACACTAGGGTGCGACTGAGTCCAGCAGAACCCATCTGTAACTGGTGAGCCGGGCCTTCTGTCGGTATTCTGCTCTTCCAGTGTTTATTTAAGTATTTCCAAAATGTTTGCAGTGATTTACATTTGACAGCCCTCTCACGTAACTCCGGGACACAGACCTTTACGTGACAGCATTAGTTACAGCTTCTCCCGAGCTTTGAAGCTCACAACTCAAGGACGTGTGTGAACTGTGACGGCTTCTATATGTGGCCAGAAGATCCATGCAATGAAATCTACACATGGCTGTGCTTTCCATCTCTTATTGTCATCCCCCCTGCAACTATACTATTTCTTATTCTTCCCTTTCTGAACTTGTGCCTTGTTAGTTCCTTGTTTTCAGTTCCCCCTTTCTTAATGGCTCACTCGACATTCCACACATTTACTTTATTATATTACCCATTGTGTCTCCCCTCTTCTTGCTCCTTTGCACTTTAATCCAGTTGGCTCCTTTCCATACCCCTTCCTTCTCTTTTTCGCTCTCTATCTTTTCTCTCTGCTTCTCTTTCTTTCCCCTCGCCTGCTCTTTCTCTACTTTCTCTCTCTTGCCCTCTCTTTGTCTGTTTCTCCTTTGTTCGGTAGATGTGCCTTACTAGTTCTTTCTGTTACCACCCCCCTCCTCTCTTGTCTCTCATTCTCTCTTGCTCTCTCCCTCTCTTCTCTGCTGACCTCCTTTCGCTCAATACACATTCACATAGATATTAAGGTATATGTAGACAGATACATATATTGGATGGCGACGGGGTCCTTATTTAGCGAACACTCTCCTTGTGACGAACATAGGCCATACGTCCTTAGATGCTGTTTGGACTTTGGTTTGTAGGTTCACCCAAACCTCTCATTCCGACCCTTTCAAACTTACTTTCCATTAGTATTGGCTTCTGTCCCCTGCCCCACTCTCTTTGTATTGTTTCAAAATATTTTATACAATTGTTTAAACAAGGTGTTGGACTTGGCCCTTTTTTGCAGGGCCATCCCAGAACTTTTTGCCTTCCTCCTGTATTTGTTTCTGACCTCTTGTTGGTGGTTTTATGATTCTGGGCACTTTATCACTGCTTTTCAGTGCTAAAGTGCATGTGCTCTCTATGGTAAACTTGATAAGATTGGTCTACACCTGTTTGGCATATTTAATTTACATGTAAGTCCCTTGTACAGGGGTATCCCATATACCCAGGGCCTGTAAATTATATGCTACTGGTGGTCTTGCACCGTTGTTTGCGCCACCCAACAGAGTAGCCTTTCAAATCTGTCTTAGGCCTCTGCCACTGCAGGGCCTGCGTGTGCAGTTTACTGCCGCTGTGATGTGGCACATAAACTGGTTGCCACGTCTGCAACTCCCCTTTTACTACATATAAGTCACCCCTAAGGAAGGCCCTAGCTAGCCCTATGGGCAGGGTGCTTTGTACGTAGAATGTAGGACATGTGCCTTAACTGTGTGACATGTCCTGGTAGTGACAAACATCCTATTTGATTGATGTAGGGAAAAATAAGATACATTATATCCAAACACATACAGAACTGAGGCCTGTAACTTCCATGCAAAGGTCACCTCACCACTTTGTTAGGAATGATACACAAACTCTTGTTAGCTTACCACCCCAAGTAACAACACCCTGGTATGCGTCAATGACCTCTTAAAAAACAAACTAAGTAAATGTTTGTTTATTTATCTCGCCTAACACAAGTGTCAAAGTTCTTTTCTAAACAGGGTACACTGTAGCTTCCATGCGCATTAACGCCCCTCCAGATGACATGACCAACAGACACCCTTGCCATTGGGAACTCTAATTTGCATCAGAAACTGTTTACCAGTGAAATTTGCAGCTACAAGCGATGGATTTCATTCTCACTCCGTCTGCCTGGCCCTAGCTGTGCCAACCATCCCTTTGGACACCGAGCAGGAAAAAGAGGGGGGAGAACAGGAGAAGCAACCGGAGTAAAGCCTCCCTCCACTGCTTCAACAAGAGACACTTATTTTAAGTTATGTGCTTTAATTTTATTTTTCCTTCTCGGTGCGCTAATACTAATGTTTTTAGCCTTTGTCTGTTTCTATTTCTTTTATCCTACATTAACTATCAGGGTATGCGCAGAACAGCTGATAATGATACTGACCATGATCCTATCTACACTGCTTTGTTTTGAAGATATGTGGTACCAGGTACCAACACATGCATAGTATAAGCAAATCCACAGCTAATACCAGTTGTTATATATGCTCCCTCATCCCCCATGTTGCTGCAGTAGATAAATTGCATCACTCTAAAGAGGTATTCCCAAGCCTTTATGCATTGTCTTTTGCACCTCCTTTTTTATGTAGAATAAAAGCACAGCTGCAACCAACACATCCTAGCCCCATGACTGCTCAAGTTAGTACAACAAGATTTGATAGCAATTCTGAAGTACTACTGACCTTGACAGATGGACTAGAGGGAAGAGATCAGATATCAAGAATGAAGGCAACAGGTCATAAGAGAGATTGGCCAAAGTGGAAAGAAAAAAAAGGGATATTTGACCAGGGTATTTTAGAGGTAACTCAACCATCATCTGGATGTAGTACAGGATCAGTATTTGCCAATGATAAATGGCATACCGGTGCCACATTCATCTGTACAGCTATATCATTGTAGATTGGCAGGCACAAGTAGCCTTTTAAAATTTGGTAACATTTTAGGACAATTTCAGCAAATACAGATTGCAAACAAACACAGATATATATATATTCACTGAAAAAACCATAGGTTTTAGGGAAAGTTATAGTTAGTTGGACATTTCACTCGTACAAAACCAGTGAAATTCCCCCGTTATAGTTAGTTCAGCTAACTATAACTTGCGCCCCCGCAATGCACTGCTGATGACGTCACATATTACATCACTCATGACATAGTCAGTGACATCACTGATGACATCTCAAATGACATCACTGATGACATCACTGATGACATCATCCAGTGTCTGTGTGTTTCTGTAAAGTTTAAATATGTTTAATATATATAGGGAAAGGCGTATTGAAGAATGAGTAGGTGTATAAGTGTCTGAATGGATGATTTAGGAGGTGCGTGACTGACTCTATAAGTGAGTGATTAAATGTATCTTACTGATTGCATGGGTTAGTGACTAAACTGTGTGAATGTCTGTCTCCATCTGTCTGTTGGTGTGTAAGCGGCTGCATGGGTTTGTGAATAGCTACATGAGTGTCTATATGGGTTATTGATTGGTTGTCTGAGTATCTGTATGGGTGCCTGAGTGTTTGTGTGGGTAGGGTGTGTGTGACTCTGTGCATAGATGTGTGAGTGGGTGAGTCACTGGGAGCATGGTTTCAAGAGTGCATCTGTGATGGACTGTATGGGTGGGTGAGTGTGTGTATGGGTGTGTTAGTGAGTGAATGTATATCTCAGTGGTACATGTGTGAGTAACTACATATGTGAAAGGCAGTATATATGTGTGTTGAAGTATACAAATGGCTATAAGTGAAAGTGTGTGATTGTGAGAGTGGTTGTATGGATGAATGTGTGCTTGTATCAGTGATTGTATAAGAGTGTAAGAATGTGGTAGTATTTGTATAAGTAAGTGAGCTGGTGTGTGTATAACTGTATCGGTGAGTAAATGGCTGTGTGATTAATTATTTGCATGATTGACTAGGTGTGTGAGTACCTCTATGGATGAGTGGCAGTGTGTAAGTTTCTATATAAGTGTATGAGTGCATATGATAGTCCTGTACTGAGTGACCATAAGTATGAGTGACTGTACGGGTGAGTGAGTGGATGTGTGTGTGTAGGCCTCAAGAATCAGTGAGTGGGTATGTAGTTATTGGTATTGGAGTGTCTATGGTTTTGAGAATGGCAGTCTGTAATTTAGAGTAGGTGTATGAAAAGTTATATTAGGGTGTGAGAAGATGCATCAAATTATCACATGGATGATGTCATCAGTGATGTCATCAGTGATGTCATTTGAGATGTCATCAGTGATGTCATCAGTGATGTCACTGACCATGTCATGAGTGATGTAATATGTGACGTCATCAGCAGTGCATTGCGGGCGCGAGTTATAGTTAGCTGAACTAACTATAACGGGGGAATTTCACTGGTTTTATACGAGTGAAATGTCCAACTAACTATAACTTTCCTAAAACCTATGGTTTTTTCAGTGAATTTCAAAGGTTTTTAAATGCTAATTTCTAACTATAACGTGCCTGAAACCTATGGTTTTTCAGTGAATTTCAAAGGTTTTTAAATGCTAATTTCTAACTATAACGTGTCTGAAACCTATGGTTTTTTCAGTGAATTTCAAAGGTTTTTTAAATGCTAATTTCTAACTATAACGTGCCTGAAACCTATGATTTTTTAAGTGAATTTCAAAGGTTTTTTAAATGCTAGTTTCTAACTATGCCTACAGAGGTCGGACATGTGAAGAAAGAAGAAAAACGCACACAAAGAAGCAAAAGAAATGCAGAAAGAAGCAACAGAAGTCCACAAAGACGAAGAAAAGTGCAGGAAGAAGCAAGACATGTGCAGAAAGAACCAACAGAGGAGTAGAAATAGGCCTTGTTGCAAAATCATCCTGTGCCCACAACATTTTCAGACGGGTACTGGTGGTAACTGACTCTGAGTAACTAGGTCTAGAGCCAGTGCTATGCTAAAAAACACTTAGAATACAGTGAAAACACCTACATAGACTAGGGAACACTATGCATTGGGGTACCCCTGTGATTAGCATGACCTCCTCTATAAGGCCCTAGTACATAATAGGGCAGGGGATTAAAACTACCTCTTAAAACGCGCCACGGGACGCGTTTGCACAGTGGTGAAGGGAGGGGGGTCCTGAGGTGACATGTGTGCAAACAAGCCCTGTGGCTGTTTTAAGTTGGGAGATTAAGTCCCCTTGAATCCTGAGGGTCCCTGGGGTCCAACTAGCCCACGAGGTACCTCCAGTAAGTGCCACAGAGCTGCGTTGCAGAGAGGTGTAAAAAGGGGCGTGGCCTGGACCACCTCTCTGCAACGCAGGCCTGTGGCGCTTACTGGAGATACCTGGTGGGCTAGTTGGCCCCAGGGGCCCTCAGGATTGAAGGGGACTTAATTCCCCAACTTAAAACGCGCCACAGGGCGTGTTTGCACACATGTCACCTCAGGCCCCGCCCCCTCCCTTCACCACTGTGCAAACGCGCCCCGTGGCGTGTTTTAAGTTGGGGGATAAAGTCCCCTTGAATCCTGAGGGTCCCTGGGGTCCAACTAGCCCACGAGGTACCTCCAGTAAGCGCCACAGAGCTGCGTTGCACAGAGGTGTAAAAAGGGGCGTGGCCTGGACCACCTCTCTGCAACGCAGCTCCCTGGCGCATACTGGAGGTTCCTGGTGGGCTAGTTGGCCCCCAGGGACCCCCAGTATTCAAGGGGAATTAGTTCCCCATCTTACAACATGCCAGGGGGTGCGTTTGCAGAGTGCTGCAGGGAGGGGGCGGGGCCTCCTGCGCGATGCCGGCCTTTCCGTGTATTTAAAAAAAAAAAAATTTATAATTGGGGAGGGGGGCCACGTGGCCCCCCTCCGTGGCCACTTCTGGCCCCAGGGACCCCATCCCCCGGGGCCTGGCCTCTTGTTGGGGACCGTGGGGGGATCCCCAATGCCCCACGGTCCCGCAGGCTCCCCGCGTCCTGCGGGAGCCGGCATTGCTTTTCCACATGGGGAGCTGCTGACATGCAGCTCCCCGTGTGGAAAAGCACTCTGCTTTGCTTCATTGAAGCGAGAGCAGGTTTCCCTGCTCTCGCTTCAATGAAGCAGCAGAGTTTGTAATGACAGGGCAGGAGCCGCGAGACTCCCACCCTGTCATTGCAACAGCAGTGTCCCGGGGGTGGGCACCCCGGGACACTGCAGGAGCTGGCCCTGGGGGGTGGCGGTCCCAAGGGCCATCACAGGCTCCAGGAGGAGGGCCGCAAGGCCCCCTCCCAACATCTGCACAGCCCCGGGGAGGTAGTGGTCCCCCGGGCTCGGGGGTCAGTAACGGACCCCCAAAATTGCATAGTTAGTGCCCCGGGGAGGTGGCGGTCCCCGGGCGTGTGGGGGGGCTCGAGCCCCCCCACACAGGTAGTTTAAAAAAAAAAAAAAACAAGCCCGGGGGTGGCGGTCCCCGGGGCTGTGGGGGGCCATATGCCCCCTGCAAATATGTAAAGAAAGCCCCGGGGGTGGTGGTCCCTGGGGCTTGGGGGCCATGGAGGCCCCCACCCATTTAAAATACAAGCCCCAGGGGGTGGTGGTCCCCGGGGCTGCGGGGGGGCCGTGAGCCCCCGCAAATATTTTAGAAAAGCCCTGGGGGGGTGGTGGTCCCCAGGGCTGCGGGGGGCTCCCTGGGCCCCGCGATTAAATTTACGCATGCTCCCGGGACTTGGCCCACACGGGGGCTAAATATAAACGAAGCGCGGGAGTCCGCGCTTCGTTTTTTTTTTTTTTCGCGGCCGGATCCGCGTATCCGGCGTGCATTTTGCAGATTTAAAAAAAATGCTTTTTTGGGCCCTGAGCAGGCCTAGGGGGTCAGGGTGTTTCTACCCTGCCCCCTTTTCTTGTTTTGCGTGTTTCTTTTTCTCTTTTCTTGTGCCTCGGTTCTACCGAGGCACAAGATGGCTGCCAACACTTCCTGGTTTGGAGTGTTGACAGCCAATTATAATGCAGCTCGTGATCGGGAGGGTCCGCGGATCCTCCGTGCCTCTAAATATCGAAACGTTTATTTTTGATTTTCTCAGCAACTACTGAACGGATTTACACCATTGTAAAAAAATGGCGCTTTCTGAACCAAGCACTACCTTTTTGCCAAATTTGGTGTAATTCTGTTCAGCAGTTCGGGCTGTAGCCGTGTCTAAAGTTTCCTACGGGAATTAACATGGAGAAAACACGTTTTGGGACCCCCTTTTTTCTCGGCCCCTGCTTGATGAATCACCACGAAACTTTCAAGATAGGAGCGGACCGGAGCGGGCCATAAGTTTTGACAATTTCGCGAAGATTCGTCAACCGGCGCCAAAGGTATTGGGAAAAGAATGTTACGAATTTCCTATGGATAATAGGTCCTAACTATAACTATCTACTGGCGACCGCCAGTAGATATATATATATATATATATATATATATATATATATATATATATATACATACATACATACATATATATATTCATTGAAAAAACCATAGGTTTCAGGGACGTTATAGTTAGAAATTATCAATTAAAAAACCATAGAAATTCACTGAAAAAACCATAGGTTTCAGGGTCGTTATAGTTAGAAATTAGCATTTAAAAAACCCATCGAAATTCACTGAAAAAACTATAGGTTTCAGGGACGTTATAGTTAGTTGGACATTTCACTAGTACAAAACCAGAGAAATTCGGCCGTTATAGTTAGTTGAGCTAACTATAACTCGTGCCCCCGCAATGCACTGCTGATGACGTCACATATTACATCATTCATGACATGGTCAGTGACATCACTGATGACATCTCAAATGACATCACTGATGACATCATCCACGTGCTAGTCTGATGCACCTCCTCACACCCTAATATAACCTTTGATACACCCACTCTAAAATACAGACTATCATTTTCGAAACCATAAACACACCAATACCAGTTACTACATACCCACTCACAGATTCCTAGGTCTACACATGCATCCACTCATTCACCCATACAGTCACGCATAGATGCAGTCACTGATCAATACAGCACCATCATTTGCACTCATACACCTATAAGACACTCACACATCGCCACTCATCCATAGAGTTACTCACACACCTAGTCAATCATGCAAAGAATCATTCACACTCCCATTTACTCACCTATACAGTTATACACACACCACCTCACTTATTCATACAGATACTAACACATACTTACTCTCTTATACAATCACTGATACAAGCACACACTCATCCATACATCCACTCTCACAATCACTCACTCTCACATATAGTGATTTATATACTCCAACACTCACATATACTGCCTTTTACAGATGTAGTTACTCACACATGTACCACTGAGAAACCCATTCACTCACCAACACACCCATACACACACTCACCCACCCATACAGCCCTTCACAGATGCACTATTGAACCCATACACCCAGTGAATTACCCACTCACACATCTATGCACAGAGTCACATACCCCCCACCCGCCCACACAGACACTCAGGCACCCATACAGATACTCAGACAACCAATCAATAACCCATATAGACACTCATGTAGCTACTCACTAACCCATGCAGCCGCTTACACACCAACTGACAGACTGATACAGACATTTACACAGTTTACGCACTAACCCATGCATTCTGTAAGATACGTTTACTCGCTGAGTTATACAGTCAGTCACACACCTACTAAATCGTCTATTCAGACACTCATACACCCACTCATACTTCAAAACACCTTGGCATATATATATATATATAAAACATATTTGAACTTTACAGAAACACACAGTCACTGGGTGATGTCATCAGTGATGTCATCAGTGATGTCACTGACCATGTCATGAATGATGTAATATGTGCGTCATCAGCAGTGCATTGCGGGGGCGCGAGTTATAGTTAGTTCAACTAACTATAACGGCCGAATTTCTCTGGTTTTGTACAAGTGAAATGTCCAACTAACTATAACGTCCCTGAAACCTATGGTTTTTTCAGTGAATTTCTATGGTTTTTGTAAATGCTAATTTCTAACTATAACGTCCCTGAAACCTATGGTTTTTTCAGTGAATTTCTATGGTTTTTTAAATGATAATTTCTAACTATAACGTCCCTGAAACCTATGGTTTTTTCAGTGAATTTCAAAGGTTTTGTAAATGCTAATTTCTAACTATGCCTACAGAGGTAGGACATGTGCAGAAAGAGGAAGAAAAGCACAGAAAGAAGCAAGAGAAATGCAGAAAGAGGCAACAGAAGTCCAGAAAGCTCCTTCATCGCAGAAAGGCTTGCATGGCCACGAGGCGTGGGGGTGGTGCTTTATAGCAATGCCCGAGTGTATCACGCCTGTTGTGCTTTATTCTTGTGGCCTAATGAATAAATAAGGCAAACCTATTTTATGTCAGATTAATATTGCATATTGTGTGTCAAGATAGAGCAGAAATGGAATGTGCGGTGCAAATGCCTGTGAACTCACTACAATGTAAATTCAAAATTGACTAGTTACAAATGGTTTCTAGTAGACACTGCTGACAAAAGTGTTATCGGACAGCCAAACACCTGCTAGCGAGAACACTCCAGCTAAACACTTACAAATGGTTTCTCCTAGATCCAATTGCTGGGGTATGTTTCATGGACATCCAATAAATTACTAGGTTGAATATTACAGTTGATCATTTTTAAATATTGACTACTGGACCCATTTGCTGATATTAGACTTATTAAACAGCCCGAGAGAACAGCCCAGATGACCAGGTGTAAATGGTTTCTCCTTGGTGCAGTTGCTTGCAAATGGTTTAATGGACATCAAAAAAATTGCCATGGAGCCCACTCCACATAACTAGTTGCAAATGGTTTCCACTGGAACTATATGAAGACTTGGTTATATGACATTCAGTAAACTGCTAGGGAGATTACTCCATTTGAACATTTTCAAATGGTTTCTACTAAATACAGATTCTATCATTAGCTCTGAGGCATCTGTTAAACAGCTGTGGAGAAGGTACCATTCTTGTGTTAAGTGTGTTTCTTTTTATTTGCAAGTTGAACTTACTTTGTGTTTTTTCTCTGTTGTGCTTCTATAGGCCAATAATATCCAGAACACTAGGGTGCGACTGAGTCCAGCAGAACCCATCTGTAACTGGTGAGCCGGGCCTTCTGTCGGTATTCTGCTCTTCCAGTGTTTATTTAAGTATTTCCAAAATGTTTGCAGTGATTTACATTTGACAGCCCTCTCACGTAACTCCGGGACACAGACCTTTACGTGACAGCATTAGTTACAGCTTCTCCCGAGCTTTGAAGCTCACAACTCAAGGACGTGTGCGAACTGTGATGGCTTCTATATGTGGCCAGAAGATCTGTGCAATGAAATCTACACATGGCTGTGCTTTCCATCTCTTATTGTCATCCCCCCTCCCGCAACTCTACTATTTCTTATTCTTCCCTTTCTGAACTTGTGCCTTGTTAGTTCCTTGTTTTCAGTTCCCCCTTTCTTAATGGCTCACTCGACATTCCACACATTTACTTTATTATATTACCCATTGTGTCTCCCCTCTTCTTGCTCCTTTGCACTTTAATCCAGTTGGCTCCTTTCCATACCCCCTTCCTTCTCTTTTCGCTCTCTATCTTTTCTCTCTGCTTCTCTTTCTTTCCCCTCGCCTGCTCTTTCTCTCCTTTCTCTCTCTTGCCCTCTCTTTGTCTGTTTCTCCTTTGTTCGGTAGATGTGCCTTACTAGTTCTTTCTGTCACCACCCCCCTCCTCTCTTGTCTCTCGTTCTCTCTTGCTCTCTCCCTCTCTTCTCTGCTGACCTCCTTTCGCTCAATACACATTCACATAGATATTAAGGAATATGTAGACAGATACATATATTGGATGGCGACGGGGTCCTTATTTAGCGAACACTCTCCTTGTGACGAACATAGGCCATATGTCCTTAGATGCTGTTTGGACTTTGGAGTTTGTAGGTTCACCCAAACCTCTCATTCCGACCCTTTCAAACTTAATTTCCATTAGTATTGGCTTCTGTCCCCTGCCCCACTCTCCTCCCTGTCAACATTTGCCCAGCCCCTCTCTGTCTCTCATTATACCGACCCCCCCAGTTCCCTACACTCACTGTTTTCCCCTGCTCTCTCGCTTTTCATTCTCTCCTCTTTCTTCGGGTCCATTTCACGCTCCCCCTCCTTCTCACATCGCCATATTCCTTTTTTCCCACCTCTTTACTTGCTTTCTCCCCTTTCCTCTCTCCCACCCCTTCCCCGCTCCCTTTCTCTCTGTGGGACGCCCCCACCCCTGTCCCCCACTTCTTTCCTTTCCCTCAGCCCCTGCTGCACTCCTTCCCCTCCACACCCCCACCACTTGCACCTCCAGCACATCTGTTTCAAATCTTCGAGCTCTGCCATGGCTGGAGACAAACGCGCACCTGTTTTCGGAACCTGAAAAGGAATTTTACCTCTTTCCCAGATACAATGTTCTTTTTTTTTCAAATAAAAAATAACAATGTGTCCCAAACGCGAGAACCTTTCCAGGCTCCTCTTTTAGGAGATTTCCAAATGTTCGGCAGTGAAATGTTTCCTCAAGCTACTTTCACAAAAAATGACATTTTATTCTTAAAGCACAGTTTACAAACGCTGCGCAGACTTTCTCAAAAAAGAACCGCAACGTCCGACAATAATTAATGAATGCTGGTTTTCTATTGCGTATGCATTCTTCTTTGAGGCAACTTCAGTGCGCTTTGTACGGTACAAAAGAATTAACAGCGTGTGCACAAATTAGGCAAGAATTAACCGGATTTGCACAAATTAGGCAAGAATTAACAGCGGGTGCCACTAGATTTTCCTGTTTGTCAAATAAATGGACATCCTAGCAAGAAACATAGAAAACAAACTTAACAGTGACATGAGGATGTTGGCTGTATGTCTTCTCTTTTAGTGAGATTTTACAGTAGAATATACCAAATTGCTTTGTTAGATTACCAATTGTACTCTATATAATAGACAGATGCATTTAACTAGGCAATTGAATAACTCCGATGGACTTTCCAGTTGAAATCACTTGCAAGCATAACTGGGCCCTCGTGTTATTAATTCCTTTTTAATGGGTTTGATTGGGGTTCAGATATGGAGATTAAATATGACACAAAGGCTGTTATTTGTCTCGTCATGTGCAGTAAATACAAATGAATGAATATTCTGATATAGTGCACATCTGGGGGATTCATTCACACCATAGCGCTACCAGTTTGTGGCATATAAGGGAACCTGACTCACAGAGGTGGAAAGCGACTTTCCCAGGGTCATACCACTTATTTGAACGGGGACGCCGGGATTCAAAGTAGATAGCCAAACCTCTTATTTCACAAAATTATTTTCTAATTGGTCATCTGGAATGTCCCACTCTGGACGATAGATGATAGGCCCCTTACCTAGGAGAAGTTCCCTGGATGTCGTCATTTTGAGGTTCGGGTCCGGCTTCCGTCCAGCGTGGAGGCACAGCTCAGGTTGTCCCGGTGTCTCCAGAAACGACAGACGTCTGCTAGGCATCAGACATCCCTAAGTGAAGCATGCAGCAGCTCCAACTTCCCAGGCTGTCAACATACCTCCCACATCCAGGCAGCGGGGGGGCTTGTTGGGGGTCCCCCTCACAGCAGACCCCACCGTAGTTCTCCCCTATGCTCGAACCCGTTGCGGAGGGGTTGGGGTACCGTGCCTGGGCGCAGAGGTAGCACGCAGCACTGTTCTGAGCCAGGCCAAGCGAGGCACTTCTCCAGGTCTGCGAGGGAAGCAGGCGTGGAGCAGCATTGTGCAGAAAGGGGGAGGCATGGCAGGGCCCCTCTCAGCCTTCAGACGGGAGCAGCAGCAGCAGGGACCGCTCATGTGCAGATGCTGTTCAGTGCTGGCAGGAGTTTTACCTTCTGTGGGGAAACCCCACAGCCTCTCGTCTTTTTTTCTGAAAGTCGAGTCCAAAATGCAAATACCTCCATGTTTTGTACCGCGTTTCCCAGCGTCTAGACCTTTCCAAATTTATAAGCACGAGATATAGTGATGTGCTCTGCGTCACACAACAAATGAAGCCGGGATTAGAACCCACGTAGATGACCCTGTAGGACATTATTAAATCGCAGGGTCAAAGTTCTCTCTCTGCAGGCTCACCTCTCTGTTTTAGGGCCTTATCCATAACCCCCTTTGTGTGGGGTGCACCGACGCTGGCTAGACCCTTGGCACAATATGCCGGTCCAGGGGATTTTGTCTAGCTGCAAGTGTGGATGGATTGCAACCAAGGCAGAACTGGCGATTTGGCCATTCCGGCGTTTCCCCAGTGGGCTGCAAGCCAGAGCAGTGCTTGTCTGGCTGAACAAGGTCCACCCTTGGGCCCCCGCTATTTTCATTTTGACATTGCCCCCGGGACCTGGCCCACCCGGGGGCCTCATTAAAATGAAGCGCAGGAGCCCGCGCTTGATTTTTTTTTTTTCCAGCAGGATTTGCGCACCCAGCGCGAATTCTGCCGATTTTTAAAAACAAAAATGATTTTTTGGGACCCCCTGAGCAGGCCTAGGGGGTCAGGGTGTTTCTACCCTGCCCCCTTTTCTTGTTTTTCACCTTTTTTTTTACTCTTTTCTTGTGACTCGGTTACCGAGTCACAAGATGGCTGCCAACACATTCTGGTTTAGAGTGTTGGCAGCCAATCAGAGTGAAGCTCGTGCCCGGGAGGAGTCGCGAACCCTCCTCGGTGCTCAGATATCGATATTTTTCTTTTCTAATTTCTCAGGAACTACTGAACGGATTTACACCATTTAAAAAGGGCTCTTTCTGAACCAAGGGCTACCTTTGCCAAATTTGGTGTAATTCCGTTCAGCAGTTCGGGCTGTAGCTTTGTCTAAAGTTTCCTATGGAAATTAACATGGGGAAAACGTGTTTTGGGACCCCCTTTTTTCTCGGTCCCCGCTTGACAAATCACCCCGAAACTTTCAAGACAGGAGCTGACCGGAGCGCCTCACTAGTTTTGAAAATTTCACGAAGATTCGTCAAACGGCGCCAAAGATATTGGCAAAAGAAAAAACTGCTATTTGAATAGAAATATGGTCCTAACTGTAACTACCTACAGGCGACCGCCAATAGGTAATATATGTTATATATATATATATATTATCTACTGGCGGTCGCCAGTAGATAGTTATAGTTAGGACCTATTTTCCATAGGGAATTTACAACATTCTATTTCCAATAACTTTGGCGCCGGTTGACGAATCTTCGCGAAATGTTCAAAACTCGTGGGGCACTCTGGTCTGCTCCTATCCTGAAAGTTTCGGGGTGATTCGGCAAGCAGGGGCCGAGAAAAAAGGGGGGTCCCAAAACGTGTTTTCCCCATGCAATTTTCCATAGGAACCTTTAATCGCAGCTTCAGCCCGAACTGCTGAACGGAATTACACCAAATTTGGCAAAAAGGTAGCCCTTGGTTCAGAGTCGAGCCTTTTGGTTAAATGGTGTAAATCCGTTCAGTAGTTCCTGAGAAAATCAAAAGTAAAATCACATATATATCTGGGTGGAGCCTAACCACACATGTCATTGTAAGATCTGATTGGCTGTCAGCACTTCATCCTGGAATTGCTGGCAGCCATCTTGGGACCAATATACATGATAGTACCCCATTGAAATGCATTGTAGTGAATCAAAGATTTTGAGGGTTACCAAAAGGAGAACTATAAAGGGTGATAACAGACTTTAGTTACATTAGAATTCATTTGTTGATGGTACCATACTAATTTCAGGAATTGTGGTGCGTTCTAAGGTGATTTTACCCTGTGAAAAACCTTCTGCTGGGATATCATGAATCATGTTTGAGAGAAAACTATTTTCACTTGCTTGTCCCATAGAGTTTTGGAAGGTGCTCCAGAAGCTAAAATGAGAGCATATTTTCTGTAAATTCACATTCTCTTTCTCAGTCATGTGAGAATGAAGTCTGACATTCTCAGTAAAACATGTACATCCAACAAGGGCAGAGACTGTCAGTTGATTCCTTTGTGTTCTACTGCAGCTTCCCAGAGTGTTCCTAAGAACAACTAGAGTGCTAACAGCCTTACTTATGACAAAAGTATGGCACACCTGAAGCCATCTTGATTGGAATAAACTGGTAACACTTAAAGCATTTAATTTAAAAAGGAACAAAATGATGGGGTTCATTTTGACATAGAAATTATGGTTAGTGCTGTAGAAAGAAAAATTAGGACATGTTTCAAGTGTGATCTCAAATATCTTCCTGTTATATTTCAACAGGAGCAGCCTGCCAGTTGATGCCTTTGTGTTCTACTGCAGCTTCCCAGAGTGTTCTAAAGAACAACTAGAGCGCTAACAGCCTTACTTATGACAAAAGTATGGCACACCTGAAGCCATCTTGATTGGAATAAACCGGTAACACTTAAAACATTTAATTTAAAAAGGAACACAATTAGGGGGTTCATTTTGACATAGAAATTATGGTTAGTGCTGCAGAAAGAAAAATTAGGGCATGTTTTAAGTGAGATCTCAAATCCTTTTCTATTTCATTAGAAAATTCTGACATGCAGACTGAAACAATCACTTTCAATACCAGGAGCAGACTTCCAGTTAACTCCCTGGTGAGCAGTAGCTTTACTACAGTGATCTAATGAGCAACTAGAGAGCTAACATTCTGAATTTATGGCAAATGTGAAACACATCTGAATGCCTTCTTGATGGAATCAAAGTAAAAACTGAAAGCATTTCCTACTGAGGAGACTGCAGTAAATGAGGAAATTAGGAAACTTCATAACAAAGAAGTCTTCCAAGATGGTCACCAGAGAAAAAGAGCCCAAATGTAGCACAAATATTACCCAGATGAAGCCCACATATAGCCCAATGACAAAAGTGTGCAAAACACTTTTTATTTTTAGTTTTTGCAGTTTTATGTAGTGCAGACTGGTCAGGTATTGGAGCGTTGCATCTTAAAACATAACCCCTACACTACAAAAATACCACTGCACTACCCTAAACCCTAAAACACTACCTCCAGCACGACCCCTACACTACACAAGCACCACTGCACTATCCTAAACCCGAAAACACTACCCCCAGCATGACCCCCTACACTACACAAACACCACTGCACTACCCTAAACCCTAAAACACTACCCCCAGCACGACCCCTACACTACCCAAACACCACTGCACTAACCTAAATCCTAAAACACTATGCCCAGCATGACCCCTACACTACCCAAACACCACTGCACTACCCTAAAACATGACCCCCAACACTACACAAACACCACTGCACTACCCTAAACCCTAAAACACTACCCCCAACACGACCCCCTATACTACACAAGCACCACTGCACTACCCTAAACCCTAAAACACTATGCCCAGCATGACCCCCTACACTACACAAACACCACTGCACTACCCTAAACCCTAAAACACTACCCCCAGCACGACCCACTACACTACCCAAACACCACTGCACTAACCTAAATCCTAAAACACTACCCCAGCACGACCCCCTACACTACCCAAACACCACTGCACTACCCTAAAACATGACCCCCTACACTACACAAATACCACTGCACTACCCTAAACCCTAAAACACTACCCCCAGCACGACCCCCTACACTACACAAGCACCACTGCACTACCCTAAACCCTAAAACACTACCCCAGCACGACCCCCTACACTGCCCGAACACCACTGCACTGCCCTAAACCCTGAAACACCAGCCCCTGCATGACCCCCTACACTGCCCGAACACCACTGCACTGCCCTAAACCCTGAACCACCACCCCCAGCACGACCCCCTACACTGCCCGAACACCACTGCACTGCCCTAAACCCTGAAACACCACCCCCTTCACGACCCCCTACACTGCCCGAACACCACTGCACTGCCCTAAACCCTGAAACACCACCCCCAGCACGACCTCCTACACTGCCCGAACACCACTTCACTGCCCTAAACCCTGAAACACTACCCCCAGCAAGACCCCCTATACTGCCCGAACACCACTGCACTGCCCTAAACCCTGAAACATCACCCCCAGCAAGAGCCCCTACACTGCCCGAACACCACTGCCCTAAACCCTGAAACACCAACCCCAGCACGACCCCCTACACTGCCCGAACACCACTGCACTGCCCTAAACCCTGAAACACCACCCCCAGCACGACCCGCTATAATGCCCGAACACCACTGCTCTGCCCAAAACCCTGAAACACCAGCCCCAGCACGATCCCCTACACTGCCCGAACACCACTGCACTGCCCTAAACCCTGAAACACCAGACCCAGCACGACCCCCTACACTGCCCGAACACCACTGCACTGCCCTAAACCCTGAAACACCACCCCCAGCACGACCCCCTACACTGCCCCAGCACCACTGCACTGCCCTAAACCCTGAAACACCAGCCCCAGCACGACCCCCTACACTGCCCGAACACCACTGCACTGCCCTTAACCCTGAAACACCAGCCCCAGCACGACCGCCTACACTGCCCGAACACAACTGCACTGCCCTAAACGCTGAAACTCCAGCCCCAGCACGACCCCCTACACTGCCCGAACACCACTGCACTGCCCTAAACCGTGAAACACCACCTCCAGCATGACCCCCTACCCTGCCCGAACACCACTGCACTGCCCTAAACCCTGAAACACCAGCCCCAGCACGACCCCCTACACTGCCCGAACACAACTGCACTGCCCTAAACCCTGAAACACCACCCCATGCACGACCCCCTACACTGCCCGAACACCACTGCACTGCCCTAAACCCTGAAACACCACCCCCTGCACGACCCCTTACACTGCCCGAACACTACTGCACTGCCCTAAACCCTTAAACACCATCCCCAGCACAACCCCCTACACTGCACAAACACCACTGCACTGCCCTAAACCCTGAAACACTACCCCCAGCAAGACCCCCTACACTGCCCGAACACCACTGCACTGCCCTAAACCCTGAAACATCACCCCCAGCAAGACCCCCTACACTGCCCGAACACCACTGCCCTAAACCCTGAAACACCACCCCCAGCAAGACCCCCTACACTGCCCGAACACCACTGCACTGCCCGAAACCCTGAAACACCAGCCCCAGCACGACCCCCTACACTGCCCGAACACCACTGCACTGCCCTAAACCCTGAATACCACCCCCTGCACGACCCCCGACACTGCCCAAAATCCACTGCACTGCCCTAATCCCTGAAACACCACCCCCAGCACGACCCCCTACACTGCCCGAACACCACTGCACTGCCCTAAACCCTGTAACTTCACCCCCTGCACGACCCCCTACACTGCCCAAACACTACTACACTGCCCTAAACCCTGAAACACCACCCCCAGCACGACCCCCTACACTGCACGAACACCACTGCACTGCCCTAAACCCTGAAACACTACCCCAAGCAAGACCCCTACACTGCCCGAACACCACTGCACTGCCCTAAACCCTGAAACATCACCCCCAGCAAGACCCCCTACACTGCCCGAACACCACTGCCCTAAACCCTGAAACACCACCCCCAGCAAGACCCCCTACACTGCCCGAACACCACTGCACTGCCCTAAACCCTGAAACACCACCCCCAGCATGACCCCCTACACTGCCCGAACACCACTGCTCTGCCCAAAACCCTGAAACACCACCCCCAGCACGACCCCCTACACTGCCCGAACACCACTGCACTGCCCTAAACCCTGAAACACCAGCCCCAGCACGACCCCCTACACTGCCCGAACACCACTGCACTGCCCTAAACCCTGAAACACCAGCCCCAGCACGACCCCCTACACTGCCCGAACACCACTGCACTGCCCTAAACCCTGAAACACCAGCCCCAACACGACCCCGTACACTGCCCTTACGCCACTGCACTGCCCTAAACCCTGATACACCACCCACAGCATGACCCCCTACACTGCCTGAACACCACTGCACTGCCCTAAACCCTGAAACACCACCCCCCTGCATGACACCCTACTCTGCCGGAACACCACTGCACTGCCCTAAACCCTGAAACACCACCCCCAGCACGACCAACTACACTGCCCGAACACCACTGCACTACCCTAAACCCTGAAACACCACCCCAGCATGACCCCCTACACTGCCCGAACACCACTGCACTGCCCTAAACCCTGAAACACTACCCCCAGCAAGACCCCCTACACTGCCCGAACACCACTGCACTGCCCTAATCCCTCAAACATCACCCCCAGCAAGACCCCCTACACTGCCTTAACACCACTGCCCTAAACCCTGAAACACCACCCCCAGCAAGACCCCCTACACTGCCTGAACACCACTGCACTGCCCTAAACCCTGAAACACCACCTCCAGCACAACCCCCTACACTGCCTGAACACCATTGCTCTGCCCTAAACCCTGAAACACTAGCCCCAGCACGACCCCCTACACTGCCCAAACACCACTGCACTGCCCTAAACCCTGAAACACCACCCCCAGCATGACCCCCTACACTGCCCGAACACCACTGCACTGCCCTAAACCCTGAAACACCAGCCCCAGCAAGACCCCCTACACTGCCCGAACACCACTGCACTGCCCTAGACTCTGAAACACCAGCCCCAGCAAGACCCCCTACACTGCCCGAACACCACTGCACTGCCCTAAACCCTGAAACACCAGCCCCAGCATGACCCCCTACACTGCCCGAACACCACTGCACTGCCCTAAACCCTGAAACACCAGCCCCAGCACGACCCCCTACACTGCCCGAACACCACTGCACTGCCCTAAACCCTGAAACACCACCCCCTGCATGACCCCTACACTGCCCGAACACCACTGCACTGCCCTAAACCCTGAAACACCACCCCTGCACCACCCCCTACACTGCCCGAACACCACTGCTCTGCCCTAAACCCTGAAACACCACCCCCTGCACCACCCCCTACACTGCCTGAACACCACTGCACTGCCCTAAACCCTGAAACACCATCCCCTGCACGACCCCCTACACTGCCCGAACACCACTGCACTGCCCTAAACCCTTAAACACCACCACCTGCACGACCCCCTAGGCTGCCCGAACACCACTGCACTGCCCTAAACCCTGAAACACCACCCCCAGCATGACCCCCTACACTGCCCGAACACCACTGCACTGCCCTAAACTCTAAAACACCACCCCCAGCACGACCCCCTACACTGCCCGAACACCACTGCACTGCCCTAAACCCTAAAACACTCCCCCCAGCAGTACCCCCTACACTACCCGAACACGACTGCACTGCCCTAAACCCTCAAACACTCCCCCAGCACTACCCCCTACACTTCCCGAACACCACTGCACTGCCCTAAACCCTCAAACACTCCCCCCAGCACGACCCCCTACACTACCCGAACACCACTGCACTGCCCTAAACCCTAAAACACTTCCCCCAGCACGACCCCCTACACTACCCAAACACCACTGCACTGCCCTAAACCCTAAAACACTACCCCCCGCATGACCCCCTACACTACCCAAACACCAATGCACTACCCTAAACCCTAAAACACAACCTCCTATACTACACAAACACCACTGCACTACCCTAAACCCTAAAACACTACCCCCAGCACGACCCCCTACACTACACAAACACCACTGCACTACCCTAAACCCTAAAACACTACCCCCTACACTACACAAACACCACTGCACTCCCCTAAACCCTAAAAAACTACCCCCAGCAGTACCCACTACACTACTCAAACACCACTGCACTACCCTAAACCCTAAAACACTACCCCCAGCAGTACCCCCTACACTACCCAAACACCATTGCACTACCCTAAACCCTAAAACACTACCCCCAGCAGTACCCCCTACACTACCCAAACACCACTGCACTACCCTAAACCCTAAACCACTACCCCCAGCACGACCCCCTACACTACCCAAACACCACTGCACTACCCTAAACCCTAAAACACTACCCCCAGCAGTACCCCCTACACTACCCAAACACCACTGCACTACCCTAAACCCTAAAACACTATCCCCAGCAGTACCCCCTACACTACCCAAACACCATTGCACTACCCTAAACCCTAAAACACTACCCCCAGCAGTACCCCCTACACTATCCAAACACCACTGCACTACCCTAAACCCTAAACCACTACCCCCAGCATGACCCCCTACACTACCCAAACACCACTGCACTACCCTAAACCCTAAAACACTCCCCCAGCACGACCCCCTACACTACCCAAACACCACTGCACTACCCAAAACCCTAAAACACTCCCCCAGCACGACTCCCTACACTACTCAAACACCACTGCACTACCCTAAACCCTAAATCTACCCCCAGCATGACCCCCTACACTACACAAACACCACTGCACTACCCTAAACCCTAAAACACTACCCCCAGCACGACCCCCTTCACTACCTAAACACAACTGCACAATTTGTTACAGGCATTGCAACGCAGGCCTGTGGTGCTTACTGGAAGTACCTGGTGGGCTAGTTGGGCCCCAGGGACCCTCAGGATTCAAGGTGACCTAATCCCCCAACTTAAAACGCGCCACGGGGCGCATTTGCACAGTGGTGAAGGGAGGGGGCGGGGCCTCAGGTGACATGTGCGCAAACACACCCTGTGATGCATTTTAAGTTGGGGAATTAATTCCCTTGAATCCTGAGGGACCCTGGGGGCCAACTAGCCCACCAGGTACCTTCAGTAAGCACAACAGAGTTGCGTTTCAGAGAGGTGAAAAAGGTGCGTGGCCTCGGAACGCCTCTCTGCAACTCAGCTCTGTGGTCCTAACTGTAGGTACCTGGGGGGCTAGTTGTGCCCCAGGGACCCTCAGGATTCAAGGGGACTTAATCCCGCAACTTAAAACGCACCACGGGGCGCGTTTGCACACATGTCAACTCAGGCCCCCCCTCCCTTCACCACTGTGCAAACGCGCCCTGTAGCGCGTTTTAAGAGGTAGTTTTAATCCCCCTGCCCTATTATGTACTAGGGACTTACAGAGGAGGTCATGCTAATCACAGGGGTACCCCAACGCATAGTGTTCCCTAGTGTATGTAGGTGTTTTCACTGTATTCTAAGTGTCTTTTAGCATAGCACTGGCTCTGGTTAGTCAGAGTCAGTTACCACCAGTACCCGTCTGAAAAAGTTGTGGGCACAGGATGATTTTGCAACAAGGCCTCTTTCTGCTCCTCTGTTGGTTCTTTCTGCACATCTTTTGCTTCTTCCTGCACTTTTCTTCGTCTTTGTGGACTTCTGTTGCTTCTTTCTGCATTTCTTTTGCTTCTTTCTGTGCGTTTTTTCTTCTTTCTTCACATGTCCTACCTCTGTAGGCATAGTTAGAAACTAGCATTTAAAAAACCTTTGAAATTCACTTAAAAAAATCATAGGTTTCAGGCATGTTATAGTTAGAAATTAGCATTTAAAAAACCTTTGAAATTCACTGAAAAAAACATAGGTTTTAGGGACAGTTATAGTTAGTTGGACATTTCACTCGTACAAAACCATAGAAATTCCCCCGTTATAGTTAGTTCAGCTAACTATAACTCGCGGCCCCGCAATGCACTGCTGATGACGTCACATATTACATCACTCATGACATCACTGATGACATCACTGATGACATCATCCATGTGATAATTTCATGCATCTTCTCACACCCTAATATAACTTTTGATACACCCACTCTAAATTACAGACTGCCATTCTCAAAACCATACACACTCCAATACCAATAACTACATACCCACTCACTGATTCTTAGGTCTACACACACACAGCTACTCACTCACCCGTACAGTCACTCATACTTACAGTCACTCAGTACAGGAATATCATATGCACTCATACACCTATATAAACACTCACACACCGCCACTCATCCATAGAGGTACTCACACACCTAGTCAGTCATGCAAAAAATTAATCACACACCCATTTACTCACCTATACAGTTATACACACACCAGCTCACTTACTCATACAAATACTAGCACATTCTTACGCTCTTATACAATAACAGATACAAGCACACACGCCCTAGTACAGCCACTCTCACAATCACACACTCTCACTTATAGCCATTTAAATACTCTAACACACATATATACTGCCTTTTACATATGTAGTTACTCGCACATGTACCACTGAGATATACATTCACTCACTAACACACCCATACACACACTCACCCACCCAAGCAGTCCATCACAGATGCACTCTTGAAATCATGCACCCAGTGAATCACCCACTCACACATTTATGTACAGAGTCACACACACCCCACCCACACAAACACTCAGGCAGCCATACAGATACTCAGAGAACCAATCAATAACCCATATAGACACTCATGTAGCTATTCGCAAATCCATGCATCCACTTACACACCAACAAACAGACAGATACAGACATTCACACAGTTTAGTCACTAACCCATGCATTCAGTAAGATACGTTTACTCACTCAATTGTAGAGTCAGTCACACACGTACTAAATTATCCATTCAGACACTTATACACCCACTCATTCTTCAATACGCCTTTCCCTATATATATTAAACATATTTAAACTTTACAGAAACACACAGTCACTGGATGATGTCATCAGTGATGTCATCAGTGATGTCATTTGAGATGTTATCAGTGATGTCATCAGTGATGTCACTGACCATGTCATGAGTGATGTAATATGTGACGTCATCAGCAGTGCATTGTGGGCGCGAGTTATAGTTAGCTGAACTAACTATAACGAGGGAATTTCTATGGTTTTGTACGAGTGAAATGTCCAACTAACTATAACTGTCCCTAAAACCTATGGTTTTTTCAGTGAATTTCAAAGGTTTTTTAAATGCTAATTTCTAACTATAACGTGTCTGAAACCTATGGTTTTTTCAGTGAATATATATATATATATATATATTACATATATTACCTACTGGCGGTCGCATGTAGGTAGTTATAGTTAGGGCCTTATTTCTATTCAAAAAGCGTTTTTTCTTTTGCCAATATCTTTGGCACTGTTTGATGAATCTTCGCAAAATTTTCACAACTAATGGTCCACTCAGGTCAGCTCCTCTCTTGTAAGTTTCAGGGTGATTCGTCAAGCAGGGGCCGAGAACAAAGGTGTTTTCCCCATGTTAATTTCCATAGGAACTTTAGACACGGCTACAGCCCGACCTGCTGAACGGAATTACACCAAATTTGGCACAAAGGTAGGTCTTGGTCCAGAAAGTGACCTTTTTTTAAATGGTGTAAATCCGTTCAGTAGTTGCTGAGAAATTCAAAAAATAAAAATGTATATATCTGAGCACAGAGGAGGAGCCGCGAATCCTCCTGAGCACGATCTTCATTCTAATTGGCTGCCAACACTCCAAACCAGAATGTGTTGGCAGCCATTTTGTGACTCGGTTGAATCAAGTCACATCAACAAGGTAAAAAAAGGTTGTTAATGTAGGGAAGGGGTCAGGGTAGAAACACCCTGACTCCCTAGGGCAGGTCAGGGGGTCCCACAGGGACCCCCAGGGCCAAAAAAAGCATTTTTTGGTGTTTTTCGAATACCGAATAATGGTAGTGGGGTGGTTTTTTTATTTCGAGTTTCGAGTCGCGACCCCAATGCGGCTCTCAGCGCGGTCCCCCGTGTAACGTCACGTTGGATTTGCGAATTCACCTTAAATAAATAATTTAGTAGTATATAATTTAGAAGGTAGTGTTGTATTTGTGAAGTTGTTTTAAAGAGGTACTGTGATTGAAGTTAATGACAAGATTACAATTGATAGATTTGATAAAAGATATTCAAACCTGCCACTCGCCAGCTACAGCCACACTGGTCCAGAGGAGAAGCAAACAGGACTCCCAGAGGTGCGGGGAAGCAGGAAGCGGGACCACCAACACAGGAGCTCTCCCGGAGGAGATGGGAGACTACAGCTCCCATCATCCCTAGCGCCCAGGTCGCGCTGAAAAGCGAAGCGCTGACCTGCGGCACGCTGTATTCAAACCTGCCACTCGCCAGCTACAGCCACACTGGTCCAGAGGAGAAGCAAACAGGACTCCCAGAGGTGCGGGGAACCGGGAAGCGGGACCGCTAACACAGGAGCTCTCCCGGAGGAGGAGGGAGACTACAGCTCCCATCATCCCTAGTGCCCAGGTCGCGCTGAAAAGCGAAGCGCTGACCTGCGGCATGGGACGCGCACGGGGACGTGCCCGGGCAAAGCCCGTCCACGCCCGTCGGAGCCCGGAGGAGGCTGGGCTGGGCCCTCCATCTAATGCCTATCACCAAACTAAAGGTACTGTATCCTTCTGGGGGTTTATATTTTTACCACCACTATGGGAAAGTGCAAAGGCCCTATGGAAAGGGCGGGAGGAGGGTCCGCAGCAACATTAGATGCATTTTGATTAGAGCAGTGAGCGTCCTCAGTCACGAAATAGAACTGACAGAGAGATGCCTATCAATGGAACCCCTTCTTTTTCCTTTGGAGTCACATCCAGAGAGCAGTCAGGAGGCTTTAATAGAAACTCATCTACCCCCTTTGACAACGTCCGATGACCTCCCACTAGGACAACAGGAATTGCCACATGCAAGTTCTTCCCTCTCCGACGCAATTAGAAGCGACCCAGCGTCCCCGGATCCCACTATCTTATTGCGAGACCCTATCAATGATCCTCCAGCAAAGTGGCGAAGGGCTAGTGTAATAACAAAACCTAAGCAAACTAAACCCACTCGCGCCCCTAAAACAAGGGAGACACACCCTAAAGCAACCACGCCTTGTCATCCTACACCAAAAGCGAGTCAAAATTCTAACATACAATCTCCACAAGTCTTATTTAATGAGGATCTATGGGAAGAAGTAAGCAAAAGATTTATGACACTCCTGGACCCCATCCTGAGTAAGCTAATTGAGATCGAACAGCGTTTAGCCACTCTGGAGGCATTTAACAAACCCGCCCGACCTTTGAGCGAGCCCTGTAGAGCGCAACAAATGTGCGTATTGCCAGAAGTTGCTTTAACTCTTTCGACTGAACCACAAATTCGGCCAAATGTATCATCAGTGACAGGACATTTAAGTAACCATGAAAGCTGTCCGAGTGAGCCGTCCCTCACAATGAGTGAACACCTAAATGTACAAAGGGAGGCGCGACCCTTACAAGGTAAGGGCGAAAGTAACATAGTACAACAGATACCCCCCAGCGAGGGAGGAACAAAGAGCACCCGACCAGGCTATGGGAACACGAAACATTTGTCCCGCACCCTTGGCAAATTATTTGTTACCAGTTTTCCATCTCCCACCGGAAGCCTCACCTTTGACATTAGTCTTGGCCAATGTACCACCACTTCGGGCTGATCAGTATGAATCGACTATACAGTTAATGGACAAATCCCTCCATTGGCTTTCAACTAACCTTAAGAACTCGGGATGGAGCAACCATGATTTGGCTAATAAAATTATTATGGCCCGAAGAGTGGGATGGGTGGGCAGTTCAGCAAAGGCTATTGCGGGGGATTGCGTAGTGATAAACTTTAAAACCCCGCAAGTGGGTTTTACGCTCCTGGACAATCTTTATAGGTCTCCCCCTAGGTGCACTCAGATCATTCCCTTACCATTAGAGCATTTCTATAGGCAGGCTACAAACCTAAGGGAGGGCATGAGGCCAAGGCAGGGTCAACCCCCAATGAGATATATGGAGGGCCTAAATAGCCTCCAGGGAATAAGGCTTCAAAATAGATTTGCTCCCCTTTCAGATCTGGAATTATGCGATTGACCATCACCACATGATGGGAGATTATCTACATTAGCTGAACCACCACAGATAGTACAGAATATATCCATTTCCTCACCCTCGCGAAATATAGTAGAGGGAAGTAAGAACATCTTAGCTTCTTGGAATGTGACAGGAATTGCCACTAAGGTAGGAAATGAGGAATGGTTGAATCTTTGGAATTCCCTGGAGATTATTTGTTTCCAGGAAACATGGGCCAAGGAGCCGGTGTTTTTTCCTGGTTTTCGTACTTTTCATACTCTAGCAGTACCATCTAAATTGGGTAGAGCAAAGGGGGGCCTACTGACTTTGATCTCTAATACTGTCCCCATATTAGTAAAACAGGCTGATTCATCGAATACCCATTTCCAACTCTTACTCATCGAACATAGAAATGTGGGATCCTGGATTCTAATACATTTTTATAATAATGAATTCGGGAGAAATATGAAGAAAGTGGTAGCGGACCTAAATAGGGAGCTAGGGAAAATGCAGAAAATTAAAAGTAGATATCCACCAAACATTATCTGGGTTGGGGACTTTAATACACATCTTTGCAGACACAAAGAGTCTACGGTCTGTGGCCTAGCTAACCCTCAGGGTAATCCCCTAACACATTTCTCACATAATGAGTATGGTGATAGCCTAAATAACCTCTTAGTTGTGAGTAATTTGGGAATAATAAATAACATTATTGCAGGTCAAGTAGGGAAAACATTTAGACGTGGCTGTCAGGAGTCAACAATCGACTTTATTTTGGTCTCCTCTTTGTTAAGTGGAAAAGTGACCCATTTAAATAACCTGTTTACCAGTTATAGTGATCATGCCATCTTATTTATGTCTCTAAATTTCTCACCTAAGGAGAAAACACACTAACAGATAGTAGAAAATATATCACTAAGTAGGAAAAATGGTTATCAGCTAAAATGGGCACAGGTTGTGAAGCTGAACCTGGGTAATGAAATTTTCGCCCCTGTGAAGGACGATATTATAGAGTGCCTGATCGAGGAACGTTCACCTGTACATATAGTCACCCAGTTTATAGCCCTCTTATCGAAATTAAAATTGGCACTTACCCGCCCTAAGCATGCCAATCCTAATCACATCAGAGGATGGTTTGACCACAAATGTTCTATTACAAGGAAGGACCTTATTACAGCTATAAAAGCCCCTCATAGAGATACAGTAGTGATAAAATATTTACGAAGCAAATACAAGCAGGCGAGGAAATGAAGAGAAAAGGACATTAGAGAGAAGGCCTGGGAAGATCTTGAGCAAGCTTCTGCCATGGGCAGCAGCAAGGAATTTTGGAGAGTTATAAATGCCCCTTATTTCAAAGATGTCACGGACCCTAGTTTGGACTCGCATGTTGACGAAGACACATGGGTCGGCCACTTTGAAAGTATCTTTGGCTTAGATATAGCCTCGGTTTCACCATCTCTGGACGAATTTCGATTGCCACAAGGCATATTGACATTTTCGTTAGAGGAAGTTAGAAGAGGGCTGGAGTCTTGTTCATCTGGGAAGGCCCCTGGCCCGGATGGGATCCCAATCGACCTTTTTCAGCAGAATTATGATATGTGGGTTCCACTACTAACGAATGTTTTAAATAGTATAGTGATAGAGGGTCCTCCCCCATCTTGGAACCAAAGTGTAATTGTCCCTATCTATAAGAAAGGGGATAGGGGCATTCCTAAGAATTATCGACCTATTTCCCTTCTGGATACAACTGCAAAGCTGATGGGCAGGCTTTTATTATCTAGATTGGAGGAGTGGGCTGAAGAGAATAATATATTGATGCAGGCCCAGTATGGGTTCCAGAAGGGAAAGGGGACGGTGGATCAATGCCTTAATTTATCACTCTGTATTGACAAATATACTAACGTGAAAGGGGGGAAGTTATATATGGCATTTAAGGACCTCTCGGCGGCCTTCGACTGTGTGTCCCACCAGAAGTTATGGTCCATTCTGGATGAGATGGGGGTTGACCCCTTGAAAATCCGCTTTATTCGCCAGCTGTATGCCAATTCCACCGCTTGTCTTTGGTATGGTGTAAATGGGGAATGTATGCGTTCATTTAAGATCGAGAGGGGAGTCAGGCAGGGATGTATCCTCGCCCGTTTCTTTTTTCCATCTACACAAACGGGGTGGAGGCCGCCCTGACTGGCTCTCCACTGGACGTTCTTACATTTGATAACACCCCGCTACCGATATTGGCGTATGCTGATAACACGGTCTTAATTGCTAGGACAGGGGTCGCTTTGCAATCTCTTATAACCTCATATGCTGCATTTATGGCCTCGTTAGATCTTAGGGTCAACGAGACAAAATCTTTTGTCATTATAGCAGGAGCTAGAAGAGGAGCAAAATCCCCCCATTTCCAGCTGGCTTAAAAAAAAATCAAAGTGGTGGACTCCTTCCCATACTTGGGGGTCCTATTTGATAAGAACCACACCTGGAAAAATATGGTGTCTGCATGGACTCTAGGTATGGAAAGGAGTCTACAAGCCATCAAGGGATTTGCAAGGAAGTTGGGAACCAGTCCTCCGGACACGATAAAAGATATCTACCTCGCTAAAACGAAGGCAATAGTAACTTATGGAGCGGGAGTGTGGGGGATGGCACCTTCGGATCATCTACAAAGTATGGAAGACACCTTTTTTAAAAACCGGGTCTCATTGCCCCCCTCACATTCGAATTATATTTTACATCTTGAATTGGGGTTACCGTACCTGCTGGATTCTATTAAACTGGCTCCAATCTTATTGTGGCTTTCGATTTGGCGTAGGTCCACTGTCAATTTAACTCAACGTATAATCGGCAGTTGTCTGAAGCAGGATCACTACAATGGGATTGGATGGCTCAGATATGTGGAAGCTGAGCTGACCGCACTCGGGGTAGGAGAGTTGTTCAGGGACCCCTCACTCTGCAGGAAGATCTCCAAACAGAAAATTACTGATCTGTTTTTACAGCGGGCCAACTTACTCGGAGGGAAAAGAATCATCAACAAAAGGCGTTACGTGCATATGACCTCATTCCACCTAGACCTGGGGAGGGATTCTTATATCTCTTGTGTATTACCTATGCACATCATAGATTCATACTGTTGCGTTTTCGTCTGAATTATATCCCCCTGATGTTGGCCTTCCCACTGAGGAAGTTTAAACATTCTGACTTGCCCCTTTGCCCCTGTGACAATCACTCTCCCCAAATGGATTTACATATAGTTCTATTCTGTAAATTTTATCAAACTGAGAGAAAAGCATTTATTTTTCCAATTTTAAGGCGCCATAATTTTTTGCAATGCAGGGTGGCACTGTATTTTTTAAAGGCGCTTTCTGAACCCTTTGTCTGCTTTTCTGTAGCATGTTTCCTATGGGCATGTGTGAGAAAGAGGAAGAACTGGGGTATGTTGATTTAAATAACTGCAAAAATGGGATTTTTAATAGAGAGATGAACTAAAAAGTTAAATACCCCATGAAGATTGTGTTAGTCTTTTACTTGGTTTTAAATATTAGCACTTTGTGCAGGGCACAAGGGTTGTCTTGTAATAATCTTAAAAGATTTTAAATGTTTTATTGTTTCTTTTATAGTAAAATGTATCTGATGAAATGTTGCTTTTATGATGTTATAAAAATAGATCGAATAAAGATTATTTTTATTATTATGATAAAAATATATAAAATAAAAAATTAATAGTTAAACTTGAAAAGTGTATTATGTTGTAGTACATTGAATTCATGCTTTTGCAGATTCGCGTCAGGTGCGCGAAACCACAAATTAAAAAAAAAAAATGTATGTGAAAAAAAAATGTATATTCACCTCTATGTTATAGGGTGGCTCTAAAAAGAGCCCTTGTGTTCATTATGAGTTTGTTGTAACTACATGTAAGTGCGGATGCAGAGCTTTAGGTTGTTGAGAAAGACTCTGTTTCCTTGATCTGTGAAGTGTACTCCATCACTTCTGTAGATGTCATCCATCTCAAAACGTAGATTGTTATTGTAGCTGGACCCCATTCTATGATATCTGAGGTATGCAGAAACAGCTTTATTGAAATTTTTCCTAGCTTTCTCAATCTGTGGACAGAATTGATTTGGCCACTTCCATTTCTGTCTTTGGCATATATTAGTGTAAACAAAGAGGTAAAAGCAACATCAATTGTGCAAAGGTATCCTTCATGAGCATTTCCAGACCTACCCCAGTCAATGTGCCTAGGTCATTGCCACCACAGTACACAATCATGAGGTCAGGGGTTGGACATGCAAAAAGGTTTTAACCAAAGGCATCAATTGGTGCCACTTTAATCCTCTCTGTGCAATCCATTTAATATCCACATTTTGCAAAGCTAGGTCTTTGTCAATACCTCTGCGTTCAGCATATCTTTTGCACCAGAAAACATAGCTGTGTCCAACAATCCACACTCTAAGCATCTTGAAGGGATGTCTGGAAGTAATCAAAAGATATCTGTAGCTCAGGTAGTCAGTTGGTAGAGTGAGATGTAACTAAAATGGTGGAGAACATGCTGTTTTTTAAAAAGTAGAGAATTGATTGGCTATTTAAGAAGATTGTACACTCAAAAATAGGGTGCATGTTACTTTCTTTAAAAAGCATGTTTCTTATTGGTTAATAAAAAATATTTGAAAGGTACAGTAGATAAGATAAGGTCATATTTTGCAAAAGTCAACCACACCTGCTGTTTGCATTTGTAAGCTTGTGTGCTGAACTTGAAGATATGGTGAACTTGTGACCTGTCAGTTCACTTCAATGTTCCATGAACTGTTGCTATGGAAACTGGCATTAGGCAGAAGAGGGGAAGGGTTAAATGTTATCTGAGGTTTTAAAATGTGGAATTGTAATTCATATATAAGTGATATGGTATTAAAGTAAGATTTCCCAAGTCAGTACTATCTTTAGAAGTGGTGTGTTGTTAAAAAATAGTGGTATTTTTATTTGCAATATATTTTTGAACTCCCGTATGGATTTGTGGCTCCATCGCGTTGGTGCACGGTGGAGTCACGACTCCAAAAAATTCCAGAACCAGTTTGGGCACTTTTAGAAGTCAGTTGGTAAGGGTTAATATGTCTAACCAATAGAAATGTGTTTTGCGATTTGAAATTATGTAGGAAGCAATCTGATTTGTTACTTACATTTATTTGTGTGGAGAAAGAGAGGGAGAGTTTGCCATTACTGGTTTTACCTTATTGAGAGAGGTGCATTACATTGATTGTGTGCATAAGAAAATATTTTATGAGTTTCTGATATTTCATATTCTACAGATCAATTTGGAAGGTGAGTTATATATTTCTGAGGTATATTATGTATTAGCTTTATTTTTAAACTTTAAAAATTATTCAAGAGCTGTGATGTTTGAAATATATTATTAAATGTAGAGATGTGTATTGTAGTTTGTTTTATTGTAGTTAAATGTTGTAAGAAATAGAGTTTGTATAGTAATATGTGTATATTGGAAGATGGATTAGTGATGATTTTCGGAGGCAAGATGGCGTCTGAACGTTAACTCCGACGCGTTGCTCCGCTGGTCAGACCCCGAGAAAATGCGTTCTTACTCCGTTTAAACCCTGAATAACGGAATTCTGCTTCACTCAAAATCGGCGGAAAAGAAGCTGAATGCAGTCATCCAGAAATTTGCAGCACAGGTATACCTTAACGGTCAGGCATCCAACGCGACAAGCAGGACTAGAACAAGCCGTCTACACGCCACGTCCTTACCTCGAGAGAGCCGCTGTGAATCGGTCATCTCCGATGCTCCTCGTCCTGCGGCACGACTCGGCATCAACGCTGCAGTTGCAACGCAGGAACCTGACTCTGAGCCACAGAAATCCGCTCGCTGCGAGAGAGATACTCGTCGGACTGCAGCTGCTTGGGCAATACGTGGAGCTCTTGGCGGCCTGCTACATCACCAGGATACTTAGTAGCAGCAGGAGAGCCCAACACGCACAAGTAAGGATGGCAGGCAGGGGGCGAAAGCAGGCAAAAGTAAAAATATGCAAATCGGCTCCCAAACACAATCAGCACTGCAACCCGGCTCTGGGATAGCCGATAATTGGCAAAAACGACTAGACAATCGGGGGAGCAAAAGAAAGGGGCTCGAAAAAAGAGAGAAGGGGAGAATTATGAAAGAGTGGAGGCTGCAAATCAAGAAGGGAAAGGAGAAGCTACAAGGAGACCGTTAATAAAAACTCATAAAGATCCTGGACATTGTCAGCCGTTAATCACGAGCAGCTTTGGGTTAGCAGCAGGGTCAGGACTCAAGGCTAACACCGTTACAGATGGCGCAAAAGGGGCAGAATGGGTGGAAACAACTCTGCCTAAACAACTTGAGGCGGAGGTAAATACATCTGTGGGAACGATGCATTTAAGAAGAAGAAATTCTTTATTTGGTTTTTCACAACCATAAAGCATAATGCAAAAAAATTATTAAAATACAAGTTAAAACAATATTTCAAAAAAGAGCATCATTAAAATTATTTCTGGGTTTATGCAGAGTTTTCCAACTCATTTGTAACCTTATTTGCTGTTTCAATGTCCGCTTTTCTTAAAAGTGAGTCAATCAGAGTTAAGAGCTTTGCCCCTCGGCAAATTAGGATGTTTGATGTTCCCCCCATCCAGCGGGTTATAGTCTGCCTACACGTACGAATATTAAGTTCTTTTAAAATTGGCTTTAAAAGCGTCCTTCTAACGTCTTTGACTATAGGGCAGACACACATCACATGGCATAAGGATTCATTGTAGTATCCACATAGACGACAATTTGCGTTTTGGTGTTTCCCTTTCCATATTGGTCGCAAATCCTTAGTTTCATGGTCTCCTAACCTGTACAGCAAGAACCTCTTTTTTAGTGTTAATCGGAAGTGCACTGCTAGATAAGCTTGCGGTTTAAGTTTTACATAAGAATTTATCACAGTCCAAGAGTGTCGACGTTTTACCACTGTATTTTTGTCTTCAAAAAAAGATTGTTTCTTTGCGGCACCATTGCACACTCTGTTAAACGCCACCCTTTCCATTTTACTGTCCCATACCTCTTGGATGTCTAATTCCAGCAGAGCTGATCTTAAATATTCGCCCCATGAATACGATGTTTTCTGATCAAACTGGGCCTTTATTTCTGTCCAGCGTAGATTACTCATGGAACCAGGTTCGGAGGAGCGAAGTTTCCAGCACAGTTTCACGAAAACAGATTGTCTCTGGAATTTCTGATTTTGAAGCCCAAATTCCAGGCGGATCTGTGCTGGTGACGCTGCTTTGGGAAGGTTAAAAACAGCTTTATATACCTTTATCTGTAGCTCATTTAAAATGTCAAATTCCCGGGCATGCCATAATTCTAAACCGTATGCCAGCGCTGGAAGTAATTGTGCAGCCATTACTTTTAAAAGATGGCTATATGAAGGGCAACTCAGTTTCAGTTGCACCTGTTTATATGCAAAAATTTGTGTTTGGGCCTTTGCTCTTATTGCTCTTTTTTGGTCAGTAAAGGACATGCATCACCCTAAGTTAATGCCCAAATACTTATAAGTGCCGACTTCCTCTATTTGTTCCCCCTTGGCGAACCACCTGAATTTTTTGGGCCTTGGGCCCGCTAATCGCACCACCTTTGTTTTTTTCTTGTTTATCTCCAACCCTTGTTGGTCAAAATAATTTGTCAGATGGTCAATGACTCTTTGTAAGCCAATTGGGGTTTGGCTCAAGACCACTATATCATCTGCATATTGCAGATACTGTATATGGTCTTCTGCCAATTTTGGAGGATGGCCATTTATTTTTAACAAATGGGTGTGCAGGTCAGCAAGGTACAGATTAAAAAGGCTTGGGGCCAAGACACAACCCTGTTTCAGACCATTGTTTATGTCTATCTTGGATGATACTATACTGCCATCTCCCAGCTTCACCCGGGCCCAGGTTTCACTGTAGAGAGCTACTATGGTGTTGATTAATTGTTGTGGTACTCCCCATCCTTTCAGTTTTGTCCAGAGTCGATCTCGTGGGACTCTGTCGAAGGCAGATTTTAAATCGATGTAACATGCAAATAGACCTGATTTCTTGGATATTGCTTTTTCCGTGAGGATTTCCAATGCTGCCAAGTTCGTACTTGTGCCCATTCCTTGCCCGAAACCGGTTTGATATTTGGGAATTATGCCTTTCACCTCCATACATTCTTGTAATTGTAATAATATACAGGATGCATAAAGTTTTGCCTCAACATCCATCAGGGCTATAAGCCTGTAATTACTGGGCTCATTACGACTTCCATTCTTGTATATGGGGTGAAATAGGCTCCCTCTCCAAGAGTTAGGGATCTTATTTTGAGAATACAGATGATTGAAGAGCGGCGTAAGATAATTTGCCCAAAAGTCAGGTTCATATTTAAAAAGTGCATTCGGGAGACCGTTTGGCCCTGCTGCTCCCTCCGTTTTCAGTTTTTTTATTACTTCTTTTAATTGTGTGTTATTAGTTAAGGTATTTGAGCCATTGTGATTTAATTCCTGTGAATTTTCTTCAAATTGTACTTTTTTATGGAGGAGTGAGATTTCTTCCAGTTGTTCTTTTTCCTGGAAAAGGGGACTGATGGCTATTTTTCTATGCTTTTCCTCCTGCAGAGCTTCCAGCCCAGTTTCCAACCTCATTGTCTTCTCATTATTTATGTTATTATATACTTTTTGAATGTGTTGTACCCATGTTACCTCGCTTATTCCTGCTTTTGGAGCATTCCTGTTCCCTTTGTTAACTTGTTTATTATACCCCAAAATTCACAACTGTTTGGCAATTTGCTGGCCCAAAGTAATTTCTCCCAGAGGTTTTCCGTATGTTCCTTTTTTGCCACCCTACACCTCTCTTTGTATTTCTTCCTCATGTCTGTGATTTTATTGTTCTTTACAATTTTTCCCGCTCTTACTGCGATAGCTGTTTTTCTCGCTTCCCTTGCAATTTCCCTTTTCAGGTCGCGGAGCTGTATATTGTACCATGGTTCATATATTCTTCCTTGTGTACCTTGACGTCCCGGGAGTACCAGAAATTTATTTAATAAAATCTTCCCTAATTTCTCCCAAACGTCTTCTAACGGTTGGGTACACTGCGACCCACTGTCATTTATGTATTTATGCACAACGTCCATTATTTGTGTGGTGTTCGTTCCGCGCCATTTTAGTTTCCTCAGATTATATATTACAGGCATTTCTGTTAAAGCTGTTGTTTTCTTTTTCTGAAACAGCTTTGCGTTGAGAGTCAGAACTTGCGGCAGGTGGTCGCTTTCTGGGCGGGAACGATGCATTTAAGTACTCCCTCATCTACAATACAGGAGGGTATGGTCGCCCCCGAATCATACTCCACCCCCCTAACCAGCCTGGAAACCGCTACAGACGCCCGCTCAACTCTCGATCCGGATAGGGAGCCCCCTGGCAAGCTACCAAAATGCACTGATGAGGATGACTCTTTGGATAAAAAAGAGATAAACAGCAGCAGCCCATCTAAGGGATCAATAAAAACAGCGCGAAGCGCAAGTGGCAAATCCCCCTGTATCTCACCTAAGACGTCCGACAACTTTCCGGAAAAGTTCTACTCGTTAACTGACGAATCTGAAATATGGGATATAAGTATATCCGCCTCAAGGGAAGAAGCTGGGCCTAACGGAGAAATACAGAGCTTTACATGAACAGACATGGGCAGAGAAAGGTACAAAGGAAAAAGAAGGGAGAAAGACAAAGAAGATGCGATACCCCTGATGGGGGAAGCGCGGCTGATCTGAGATGGGACTACTCCGCAACACAACTCACGGTCCTCTCAGATACAACGGTCGCCTCTGGTGGCAATATTACAATTAAAGGCAATAATGGCGGCAACAGAGGAGGGGAAGACGGGGCAAAGTCTGAGCCCGCACTGATAACAGTTCTACAGACCATCAAGAGTTTCCAAGAGGAAGCCAAATCTGACAGCCGCAGACCACGTCTAGTCGCCAAAAAATTACAAGGGACCGTGAGGAAGGTCGGCAGAACCTGCGCAGAGATTGCAGATCGGATGGCTTCCGTTGAAGTACGGACAGAAATCCTAGAGAAAGACGTAGCTGCACTGAAAACTCAAGGAGATGAACATGAGGGCATAGTTAAGGAGCTCATATGGAAGATGGAGGAGCAAGAAAATAGGCATCGGCGCAATAATCTCCGCTTTCTAGGCATTCCGGAAGGTGTGAAGGGGAATGATCCTAGGGGCTACATGATCACGCTCCTTAAGGGGGCCCTCCCTGAATTACATACTTGGGACTGGGACAAAGAAGTTCAGCGGGCGCACAGGTTCCCGTTAACTCCCTCCAAACGTGCCTCTGCTACACCTCAGCATCCCCGTGCCATGCTTGTGTTTTTTGGAAACTTTCTCCTACGCCAGGCACTGTATGATTTGGCTAGACCTACGAATAAAAGGACATTTGATGGGATTACTTTCTTCACAAGACGACTTTGCCCATGCAACAGTTGAGCGGAGATGGAGGCTGAGGCAGCTCTTCACTCCTTTCCAACAGCTAGGAGCCGATGTATACCTGCAGAATCCAGCACAGCTAAAAGTTGTTTATAAGGGGACCACTCGCAGCTTCGTCTCCGAGATTCTGGCCAAAGCATATTTACAGGAAATTGTTGATAGAGCCGGTAAACAAGCAGTGACAGAATACCGGGAAATGCTCTAAATATAACCAGCTGGGAAGAAATGCCATTATGATATTACAAGACTTTTACCTGAGCACTATTAACATGTTAAGCTTATCTCTACCTATCTTTTCTTTTTCTTGAAGTTCTTTATTACTACACTTAGAATGCATTCATTGTTGAAAAATCCGTTTTTGTGTTCTCACTGAGGGGTAAATTGGGGTGGGGTAGACCGGTGGTAGCACAGGGTCTTTTTGTCTCTCAGATGCCATCCTCCTGGCCCCGGCTAGGCCAGGTAACCTCTAGGATAGGTGGTGGGAGGGGAGGCGCAGGGTAGAGGGGGAGCACTGGGTGACTGGGAGGGCAGGGGGTTGGTCTACTAGAAGGGAGATTATTGTCTGCAAACTTTTGCTTTACAAGATGGGACAAGCACTATTAAGCATAAATGAGTAAAATACGCATCGCCACAATTAATATCTGCGGTCTCAATGATCCTAAAAAAGACGGAATACAGCAACAGGATTAAGGTTATTAAAAGCAGACATAATTTGTATGCAGAAAACGCACATTGAAAATTCACAGAAACACCTTCTAGCGACACTTGGGTATGTACTGGTGGCGGCCACAACGCAGAACTCTCGTACACGTGGGGTCGCAATCTTGGCATCTAATCGCACATTGCAATTTAGCCGCACCATAGCTAGGGAGATGGGCAATCACTCTATGTCATAGGAATAACGGGGACCCACTTACTATTTGCTCCATCTATGGTAGTAATGTAGATGACCCAACGGTATTCCATCATATCAATAACGAATTAGCTAATTGGCCACTCCCGGTAATAATCTGCGGGGACTTCAATATAAACTTGCCTGCCGATAAGAATTTGAGGCAGGAGCCAGGTTGGACATATAAGGTCCGGAAACCAAAGGTGTTTACGGCATTAAGGTCATTATGTCAGGAACATGCGCTTACGGATCTTTGGAACTGGCAGAATCCTACAAATCCTGGTTCCACTTATTTCTCTCATCCTCACAGTAAACATGTAAGAATAGATTATATCTTAGTATCCCACTCCCTACTGCAGGATTGCAGAATAGAAAAAACTCCTTGTATATTGGCAGACCATAACCCGTTAATAGTAGAGATGAAGATGGCAGGGTTTAAAAGTGGTGCTTCTTTTACATGGAGTTTTGAGCGGGCGCTTCTGTTTAACGAAGAATACTGTGACTTCATGAAGGGGTGGATACCTCAATTTTTGAAAGAAAATATAGGTAGTGCTAGAATTGATATTGTTTGGGATGCACTCAAGGCAGGAATACGGGGGGAAACACTTAGATTTTCTCTCATAATGAATAAAAAAAAACAAGAGGCAATGAATGAGCGATTAGCGAGGTTAGCAGTTGCTGAAGAAGAGCTGATCAGTATAATTGTAAGCAAAGGTGAATACAGGGAAGTACAAGCAAGGGTTATGGCTGCTAAATCGGCAATCATGGAAATAATAGCTAAAGGTGCGGCCGACAAACTTGCCGCTTGGCGAGAGGAAGCCTACGAATGTAGCGAGCGATTCGGTCATCATCTAGCTATTAGAGCGAGACAAAGGGCTACCCGGTATCTAATTTCGGAGATTGAAAACCCTGACAAGGGATTAATTTCAGACTCAGTGGGGATCCGAAAGGTATTTCATTCTTATTACCAAAAGCTTTATTATGAAGCTCCACAAAGAAATTTGGCAGAGATCGTGACATATCTTAATCAGAACCCCATAGAACAATTCCCACAGGAGGCACAATTAGAGCTGGAGGAGCAGCCTCAATGGTTAGAGATACTATTGTGTATCAATAGCCTACAAGTGGTAAGGCTACTGGTCTAGACAGCATACCCCTTGAATTTTATAAAAATTCTCTACATGTGAGAAGTTGGCCTGGCATATGCTGTCCACTAATTATAGTGGGCACCTTGCACCAGTCCAAACAACCCCTTATTGGAGATAGGTTAAAGACAACCTTATTGAAAGCTATCCTAGTGGTAGCTATGGAGAGCAGCCTTCAGGCTAAGTCTTGAAGGAATGTAAAGCAGCTTGTTTTACCAGTATATAATCTCTTGAGTGACCAAATGAAAGAGCACCACACCAGGTATATATTCAAAATATATGTATTTATTGCTAAACACACCCCTCTAGTCTCTTTATGAGGCTAGAGTTCGAAGTACACAAGTTATAAGTTATTTAAACACAGTAATAGCACAAATACACGTTTGGGCCCTAGGGAGTACCAAACCATAAACCAATAAAGTGGTATAAGAACCACGACTGAGCTAGACACTAGGCCTAGAGCCTCTAGAAGTGCTTGGACCACAAGGAACCACCCAAGGTAGTGACACAGGGGACCCACGGGGACGCGTGCAGTGTAAATACACAACCGCGAAACGCCGTTAACTTCTATGGAGAAAGTCGCGATCAGGAAATTAAAGAAAAGGGACACTTAAAGGAGGACTTGGAGCAAACCCTTTGAGAACTAGGTCGTTCTAGAGTCTCTACCCACGGGAGCACCGGAGTACTCTTGTTACCTCACCCAGGGAAGCCGGGTGCATAGGTGCCTTTCGGGGTCGGGTTTCGTCGTTTTCGAATGGCGATCTACTGCAAAGTGCTGCTGGCGACCAAGTGGAAAGTGTCCGGGTGGATCCAAGAGTGGATCAGAGATCTGAAGAACCTGAAAGCAGAGGGGACAGAGTCTGGGTCACTAGCCAGTGACCAGGAAGGCGATGAGCGGATGCCCACCGATGTCGAGTGCTTCAGGTAGGTTGACGGTTGTCTTGACTCTTCAGCCACGAGGTCCCGGAGGCGTTGTCGGTGACCAGGAGCAGGATCTGGGCTGGTACACGATGTCTGTCGAGTGCTGAGGTGTCGGCGACCAGATTGGACCCAACAAGCCTTGACAACGGCAAGTCTCTATGAAAGTGAAGAATGATGATGATGCAGACCAGCAAGGTCTGAGGAACTCACCCAGCAAGGGTAAGTGAGGGCAAGCCTGGAGCAATCAGGGAGCCCAAGAAGAAAAGGATTGGCCTTCGTGAAGGGCTACTAGCCAACGGGCTAGCGACCGCGAAGGAGCCTTGAGACATCGCACGTGGAGCTGGCTCACAGGACACTCGTGGAGTGGAGGCCAGTGATCTTCCGTGCAGTTGGTGCTGGAGTCTAGGGCTACTCGGAGCCCAAAGCACGACTTCGTGGGAGACCCAGAAGAGGATGCACTAGCAAATGTGTGCAGTGTCCAGGGGTCATGGTTCCACGTTACCCACAACAGCTACGGGCCTCAGCTTTGCTGGGGACTCAGGGCAGCCTCGGGGAAGTCTGGAAATCTACCTCTGGTGATGCAAAGACTTCGGCGTCCGATGGGAGCTTAGGCGATGCAGACCGGACAATTGCTTCTTTGGTGCCTGCCAAGCAGGGGAGTCACTCCTTGACCCCAAGGGAGATTCTTCTGTCCTCTAGTCTTGAGTAGAGCGTCGAAGGTCCAGGATTCAGTGTCAGAGTTTCATCCAGGGATAATCTAAAGTCGTAAGGATTGGGTTCCTATACTTATACTAAGTTTAGGGGTTGGAATACTCTGTGGCCCCACCTATGGGTGGGTCAGGGCAGAGGGGTGGCTACACCCCTTTCCCTTTGTCCAGTTCGCGCCAAAGCAGGGGCTGCAAGCCCCTGATCCAGTTTGAACTGGGGTATGCACAGGGACACCAAGTGTGCCCCCAGTGCAGGACTTCAAAGCACCCGAAAGTGCTCCCGCCCAGCCCCAATACACACTATCCTGTCTGGGGAGGTGGTCACACCTCCCTGGGACAGGAAACCTATTGTCCAGGCCTCCCCTGCCGGTGTTTCGTCCAGCAGCAGGAGGCCAGACTTGTGTCTGTGGCAGCAGCATCCATTTTGTGATGCCAGGGCTTTAGAAAGAAGTTACCGGCCAGGCCAGGGTTAACATGTCTCTCCTCTAGAAGGGTGGAATGCTACCCCGCCGCCAGAATTGGTGGGGGGTAGTATTCCAAGATGTTTGACACCAACACGACATGTTTCGGTGCAGCCATTCCAAAGTTAGCATTTAACGCGAGGTTATAATGCGCTTAAGAGTATATGGTCAGGCTGCACTACAAACAGCATCAGAGAAGGGTCTCCGAACGCTGCAGAGGAGCCCTGCTCATGCAGGGGCACCCTCTCACATAGGAACCACGCACTCTGCCTTCAGGATTGATAAGGCCTGCCATAGGAGTGACTTATAGGTTTATATGTGTGTATGTATATAGTGATATAGGTAACCTATATCACAGTAAGGGGTGCATACACCACCTTACCCAGGCTGCAGTAGCAGACCTGGGGTGTCAGTTTGGATGGCCTTCCAGGGGTGGCACAATACATGCTGCAGCCCCTGGTAGGCCTCTGAGGTACCTATGCCCTGGGTACATAGTATACCATATACTAGGGACTTATAAGGGCTCTCCAGATTCCAATCAGAGATGTGCCTAAGGCACATGGAAACCATTTTACAGAGAAAGCAGATAGACTGGGGTCCTGAATAGCAGGATCCCAGTCCAACTAAGTCATAAACCAGCAAAACACCATAAAAAAAGTGGGGGCAACCATATAGTCAGATTCCACCTTCCTACATAACCCCCCCAAACGAAAGGAGATAAGGCTAACCTTGGCCAGTTGAGCCTTCAATGACTACATGGCCATATAAGGAAGCACCTGCACTAGCATGGTTGCCCCCTGTCTTATGGTCCACTAAGCAATCCCTCACCCTAAGGGTATGAGAGGGTCTCCACCATGGGGAATCACTACCTGTGGTGTGCTTAGGTAAAGTACAAGGCTGGTGAGGTGTCTGAGTAGGGAAGTGAGGCCCTGTGAATGTTGGTCTCAGCTTCCTCAGATCACTGGTCACCATGTATGCCTGTCTTTCCATGACTGAGTTGCACTTTGCTCTAAGGGTCAACCTTTGGCTGCCTACAGCTTGGGGTTGGGTCCCTTTGGATGGACTGCTGGAGGGACATGGCAGGTTTGGAACCTTCTGGTCCCAGGTTTGCCCTTGCCTACCAGAGTCCTTCTGGGGGAGGTCCCTACATAAAGGTATGGGGGATCCCTCAGTGTGTAGAGGAATTGTCACCTGGCTAGGGCTACTAGACTGGGTGCCCCTAATCTGCTGATGGGGGTTCCTCTGGACAGGGGCCCTGGGGGTCCACTGACCTCCCTGACCTCTGCAGCCCTGGGCTGGCTGAGGCAGGGTAGAGAGGGGCAGGTTACCTGCTCCAGACTGGGTACCACCTTGGAAGGGTCCTCTGCCATCAGGGGTGTGGCCAGGCCAGGCCTGACTACCTCTGGGGCAGTTCCTTCACTAGGGGTAGGGTCAGTTCCCTGAGGAGGCTGACCCTTACCTACTGTCTGGAGGGAAGAAGACTTTTCTTCAACCCTTGTGCTCTCTTTTGGGGGAGAGTGGGCCATTCTTCCAGGCTCCATCTCTCCAAAATCTTGGGCTGGGGCTGTGGCCATCACAGCCCCACTAACCTTTACAGGGACGCCCAGCATCCTGAGATGGGTTTGGTGTTCAACTTCAGCCCAGGCTGAAATTTCCAGATCACTGCCCATCAAGCAATCTACAGGTAGGGTTGGGGACACTGCCACTCTTTTTGGGCCTGTGACCCCCTCCCAGCTGAGATTGACTATGGCCATGGGGTGATCTGTTCTGACACCATCAATGTTGGTCACCTGGTATTTAAACTCAGGTAAAAGCTGGTGAGGGGGGACTAGTTTCCCTGCCACCATGGTGACACTAGCCCCTGTGTCCCTAAATGCCACAGCTTTCTGACCATTAATTAGTGGCTCCAATCTGTACCTGCCCAATGCTGTGGGACCCATGGTAAAGGTGGCAAATCCTATACCACCATCAGAGTCAGAGGAGTCTGTTGAGGGGCCCCTGTCTAAACTAGGGCCCACCTCTGTTCCTCTTGCAAAAGCACCTAACTTTTTGGGTGCACTACTCCCAACTGGAGGATTACTACTGGTAGTACCAGGAGGGGTGGTAGTAGTTGTGGGAGGAACATTTTCTTTATTGCCAATCCTGGGGCAACTGGGATCAGTTTTCCAGTGCCCAGGCTTTTTACAGACATGGCAATATGGTTTCTTTTCAGGAGAGGAAGGAGTTTGGGACCCACCCCCAGAAGAGGAATTTTGGGGCCCTGTAGGGGACTTATCCTTAGATTTATCCCCACCTTTCTCTTGGGACTTAGTAGAATCTTTCTTCTGGTCACCACCCTGATTTTTAGTTTTTACTCTGGTTCTGACCCATTTGTCTGCCTTCTTTCCCAATTCTTGGGGAGAGGTCAGATCAGAGTCCACCAGATACTGGTGCAAAAGCTGGTTTTGACAATTATTAAGGATCTGCTCCCTCATAATCAAATTGTACAATCCTAAAAAGTCCTGCACTTTGTTGCCATGTATCCAACCTTCCAGAGCCTTAGTAGCACAATCTACAAAATCAACCCAGTCTTGAGTCTGAGCTTTTTGGGTGTCTCTGAACTTCAACCTATACTGTTCAGTGGTTAGGCCAAACCCATCTATCAGAGCACTCTTCAAGACTGTGTAATTGTCAGCATCCTCTTCTCTTACAGTGAGGAGCTTGTCTCTACCTTTGTCTGCAAAGGAGAGCCACAAGATTGCTGCCCACTGCTTCTGGGGGACCCTCTGAACTTTACAGGCCCTCTCCAGTGCAGTTATCCATTTGTGGATGTCATCCCCACTCTGGTAGGGAGGGACAATCTTGTTTAGGTTTCTATGGTCATAAGACCTTTCCCTATCTTTAGGGATATTGCTGCCACCATGGGACTCTAGTCCCAACTTTTTTCTCTCTTTGTAGAGATCTAGGGACTCCCTGTCTATATCCAGTTGCTGTTTTCTGAGTTCAAGCTGAGCTTCCTCATATTGAATCAGCCTCTTTCTCCTCTCATGAGAGGGTTCCCTCCTATGAGAGGAGACAGAGGTCCCTATTGAGGTGCCAGAGTGGTTAGACTCCTGAGAAGGAGATCTAGACATTCTGGGCACACTCACAATCCTTCCTGGGGGACAAAGTGGAGGTCATTCTGAGCCTCCTCCTCATCCACAGGAGGAATTGGGTTATCCAGGTCAGGGTCATTGTCACCCTCCTGGTCAGTTCCAGAGGGGGCTGGGGGTATTGCTACCCCTGGCCCCATCCTCATCTTCTGCCCCACCCTCTGCTCCTACCCCTTCAGTCCCTAAGGGCCTGCTGAGATCATAAGCCTCCAACATCTCTCTAAGATGTTGGGTGGTGGGACTTTGGCCTGTCTTCAGTTTCCTCAAGTTACATAATGCTCTCAATTCCAAGAATGGGAGTGTATCATACTTGGAGGGAAGAAGCCCAGGGGCTTCTGGCAAGGACTCACTGGGTCCTGGCTTTGAAGACATCACTAGTGAGGTGTGGTGTATGCACTACCTACTCTAGTGTGGCCTACTAAACTCTCTTGAGTTGTAGAAAGGGTGTGCTATCACTTAACACACAACTCTAAGTTCAGTAGAATTTACTGTATTCTAAGCTTAATTTATATGTACCTTAGGTACCTTTAGTGGTTTTCAGTTGATCAATTCAATTGAGATTATCTGGTAAAACAATAGCAAGCTGGAATCCCACACGCTGCACACCAATGTGAGAAGTTGGCCTGGCATATGCTGTCCACTAATTATAGTGGGCACCTTGCACCAGTCCAAACAACCCCTTATTGGAGATAGGTTAAAGACAACCTTATTGAAAGCTATCCTAGTGGTAGCTATGGAGAGCAGCCTTCAGGCTAAGTCTTGAAGGAATGTAAAGCAGCTTGTTTTACCAGTCTATAATCTCTTGAGTGACCAAATGAAAGAGCACCACACCAGGTATATATTCAAAATATATGTATTTATTGCTAAACACACCCCTCTAGTCTCTTTATGAGGCTAGAGTTCGAAGTACACAAGTTATAAGTTATTTAAACACAGTAATAGCACAAATACACGTTTGGGCCCTAGGGGCGTACCAAACCATATACCAATAAAGTGGTATAAGAACCACGACTGAGCTAGACACTAGGCCTAGAGCCTCTAGAAGTGCTTGGACCACAAGGAACCACCCAAGGTAGTGACACAGGGGACCCACGGGGGACGCGTGCAGTGTAAATACACAACCGCGAAACGCCGTTAACTTCTATGGAGAAAGTCGCGATCAGGAAATTAAAGAAAAGGGACACTTAAAGGAGGACTTGGAGCAAACCCTTTGAGAACTAGGTCGTTCTAGAGTCTCTACCCACGGGAGCACCGGAGTACTCTTGTTACCTCACCCAGGGAAGCCGGGTGCATAGGTGCCTTTCGGGGTCGGGTTTCGTCGTCGATTTGAATGGCGATCTGCTGCAAAGTGCTGCTGGCGACCAAGTGGAAAGTGTCCGGGTGGATCCAAGAGTGGATCGGAGATCTGAAGAACCTGAAAGCAGAGGGGACAGAGTCTGGGTCACTAGCCAGTGACCAGGAAGGCAATGAGCGGATGCCCACCGATGTCGAGTGCTTCAGGTAGGTTGATGGTCATCTTGACTCTTCAGCCACGAGGTCCCGGAGGCGTTGTCGGCGACCAGGAGCAGGATTCGGGCTGGTACACGATGTCTGTCGAGTGCTGAGGTGTCGGCGACCAGATTGGACCCAACAAGCCTTGGCAACGGCAAGTCTTGATGAAAGTGAAGAATGACGATGATGCAGACCAGCAAGGTCTGAGGAACTCACTCAGCAAGGGTAAGTGAGGGCAAGCCTGGAGCAACCAGAGAGCTCAAGAAGAAAAGGATTGGCCTTCGTGAAGGGCTGCTAGCTAACAGGCTAGCGACCGCGAATGAGCCTTGAGACGTCGCACGTGGAGCTGGCTCACAGGACACTCATGCAGTGGAGGCCAGTGATCTCCGGTGCAGTTGGTGCTGGAGGCTAGGGCTACTCGGAGCCCAAAGCACTACTTCGTGGGAGACCCAGAAGAGGATGCACTAGCAAATGCGTGCGGTGTCCAGGGGTCATGGTTCCACGTTACCCACGACAGCTACGGACCTCAGCTTTGCTGGGATCTCAGGGCAGCCTCGGTGAAGTCTGGAAATCTACCTCTGGTGATGCAAAGACTTCGGCGTCCAACGGGAGCTTAGGCGATGCAGACCGGACAATTGCTTCTTTGGTGCCTGCCAAGCAGGGGAGTCACTCCTTGACCCCAAGGGAGATTCTTCTGTCCTCTAGTCTTGAGTAGAGCATCGATGGTCCAGGATTCAGTGTCAGAGTTTCGTCCAGGGATAATCTAAAGTCCTAAGGACTGGGTTCCTATACTTATACTAAGTTTAGGGGTTGGACTACTCTGTGGCCCCACCTATGGGTGGGTCAGGGCAGAGGGGTGGCTACACCCCTTTCCCTTTGTCCAGTACATGCCAAAGCAGGGGCTGCAAGCCCCTGATCCGGTTTGAACTGGGGTATGCACAGGGACACCAAGTGTGCCCCCAGTGCAGGACTTCAAAGCACCCGAAAGTGCTCCCGCCCAGCCCCAATACACACTATCCTGTCTGGGGAGGTGGTCACACCTCCCTGGGACAGGAAACCTATTGTCCAGGCCTCCCCTGCCGGAGTTTCATCCAGCAGCAGGAGGCCAGACTTGTGTCTGTGGCAGCAGAATCCATTTTGTGATGCCAGGGCTTTAGAAAGAAGTTACCGGCCAGGCCAGGGTTAACATGTCTCTCCCTCTAGAAGGGTGGAATGCTACCCCCGCTGCCAGAATTGGCGGGGGGGTAGTATTCCAAGATGTTTGACACCAAACACGACATGTTTCGGTGCAGCCATTCCAAAACTAGCATTTAACGCGAGGTTATAATGCGCTTAAGAGTATATGGTCAGGCTGCACTACAAACAGCATCAGAGAAGGGTCTCCGAACGCTGCAGAGGGGCCCTGCTCATGCAGGGGCACCCTCTCACATAGGAACCACGCACTCTGCCTTCAGGATTGTTAAGGCCTGCCATAGGAGTGACTTATAGGTTTATATGTGTGTATGTATATAGTGATATAGGTAGCCTATATCACAGTAAGGGGTGCATGCACCACCTTACCCAGGCTGCAGTAGCAGACCTGTGGTGTCAGTTTGGATGGCCTTCCAGGGGTGGCACAATACATGCTGCAGCCCCTGGTAGGCCTCTGAGGTACCTATGCCCTGGGTACATAGTATACCATATACTAGGGACTTATAAGGGCACTCCAGATTCCAATCAGAGATGTGCCTAAGGCACATGGAAACCATTTTACAGAGAAAGCAGATAGACTGGGGTCCTGAATAGCAGGATCCCAGTCCAACTAAGTCATAAACCAGCAAAACACCATAAAAAAAGTGGGGGCAACCATATAGTCAGATTCCACCTTCCTACACTACACAGCTGAAAGATTGTATGATTCATCTGGTCACGCATGTTTTTAAAGGGGGTAGACCACCTGAGCCTTGGACACAGGCCAAAATTATAATTTTTCTTAAAAAAAATAAAACACCGACAGATCCTGGGTCGTATCGCCCCATAACTCTGTTTAACTCGGACAACAAGATTTACTCAAAAATGCTAGCTACACGCCTGGCCTCAGTTATCCATATGGTTATCTCAATACGACAGCACAGGTTTATTCCCAGACGTGGGACGACCGATCACATCCGAAGGGTCATTACACTTCTTGACGCTAAAAATATTACTAAGGAACCAATAGCACTAATCTTGTTGGACGCGGAGAAGGCCTTCGACAGAGTTTCCTGGCCCTTTCTCTGGGAGGCTCTGTCGAGGGTCGGGATTGGAAAGGGCCTTTTGCAAGCTTTCAAAATGCTCTATGTCCTTCCCACTGCAAAACTCTTGGTGAATGGAGGACTTACTGACAGCTTTAATATTATGAGAGGTACCCGGCAGGGTTGCCCGAGCCCCCCTCTCTTATTTGCAATATATATAGACCCCTTTCTACGTCAATTAGAACATAACAATCTTATCCGGCCCATTATAACCAACATCTGGGAAACTAAAGTCCTGGCATACGCCGATGATATCGCTCTGGTGACACCTGACCCTGACGTAGCAATTGGCGAGATCGAAATAGAGGCGGCGAGATTTGGGTCTCTCTCCGGGTACTCTATCAATCGCAAAAAAACCCAGATTATCTGTAATGAATATGCTAAGATTAGTGATGACCGAGTGGTCGAAAAGGCAACATACCTGGGTGTCGATATTATTGCAAACACTGACTGTATTGTGAACGATAATATTAAACCACTAATAGCCAAAATTAAACCAGATCTGGCTAGATTACACAACTTGCATCTATCTATTATTGGCAGATGCAATAGCGTAAAAATGCTGTTCTTTCCAAAAATTTTGTATCTGCTGCGCGCAATCCCCTTAGAGTTTGATACTAAATGTTTTAAAGCAATCGAACATTTATTTTCCAGATTTATATGGGGATACGCGAAACCTAGAAGAGCATTTAAATTCCTCTCCTTGCCCAAAAAAAGGGGCGGACTGGCCCTACCAAATATCAAACTTTATTACTGGGCTATTACCTTATTGCATAATTTAGCTCTCATCCAAGAAAAACCTAGCGAAAGTAGGATTAAAGAGATACCATCACCAATTGAGCTTGTTATGGGCACGGAGGCATGGGGATGGGCCTGGCGACACCTGCATAACAATCCTTATAAGAAAGTCCGTTTTATGTCACTACAAGGTTGCTTCAAGGTCATTAAATGTATTAAGAAACTCATTGGGCTTGGCCGCTTGAATTTTTACATGCCTATTTGTGATAACCCCATTTTGCCGGAGATTTTTAAAGGCTCTATTATAGAAAGATGGAGCGACGCCGGTCTGACTAAATTGGATGGCTTCTTCTCTCCAGTCGGCCTGGTTTCGTTTGAAAATCTTAGAGAATGGTTTGGACTGGATAGCAGAGATTTCTTTAAGTTTTTGCAAATTCGGGTCTTTTTGACTAAGAAGGGGGGGCGAATGGGTTTTCTAACATTGAAATTATAGATAAACTTAGAAAGAATAGAGATCTGTCTATCGGTTTGGTCTATAATTTCTTTAACTCATTAATGCCAGACGATATGGAAAATCGAGCCGCAAAATGGAAGGCAGAGACCGGCGTTTCAGAGGAGTTATTTTTTCATGCATATAGTTTAGCACAGAATATTTTACTGCCAGCCCGACTACAGGCCCAATACTATAAAACGTGTTTTTCACTTTATTATACCCCTAAAAAATTTGCTAAATGGGGTACATTATGCCCTATATCAAGCAGACCTTAGTCATATTTTTGCCACATGTCACGCTTTGGATATATTAAAACGAGAAATTACTTATTTTTATAATGAAGCCCTGGGGATTGCCTGAAATCTCTCACCAATGTTAATTGGACTTGGGGTCGATCAGGATCTGCAGGGGAACTCTGGGGAAAAACTAGTGTTTATTGATATGGCAGTACTGCGCTTGTGCTTAGCATCTGCATGGCTGGACACTAATCCACCGGGTTTTCAACAATGGCTTTCTCGGCTAATGGCGAATTATAACTTGGAAAAAGCCATTTATGCAAAGAGGGGACCACGCGCCCGAAGGAAAGGCCAAGAAATCTGGGCGCCATTGACTAGATGGTTAGCGAGCAATGGGTGATTGATTTAAAGCATTAATTTGAACTTGTAAAAGAGTTTGTAAGAGTATCTGCAGGATGACCAACTCCCTGCTGGGGGGAGGGGAGCTTAGGGTGGAGGGCGGGTCAAATTGGGTGCAGGGGGGGAAAAAACACGAATGCAATACCTCCGAATTTTTTCTTTCCTTTTAATTGCCTTGCTCTCTATATGATTTACAAAAATGTATAATGTTGTTGAACCTACTGACTTTTTTGCATTAATAAAAACAAAAAATTTGATTAAGAAAAAGGAAGATGGATTAGTGATTATGGTAGTTTGTTTTAGTATATGGATATGTACATTTGTAGTATACCGCATAATTTGAGGTGTTTGTTTAAAATTTGAAGTGGAGTCTGTTAAGTTTTAAGGTGTACATGGACTTCTGTCACAAGTATGTCTCTACTTGTATATGTATTTTCATATGTCTTATACATTTGAAGGTGCATGATGTATAACAAAGAGGTGTTGTTGCTTTTTATGTGGTAGGCTCAACACTGTGAGTAGTAGTAGAATGGTGAAGATGCAGAATAATAGTGTGGTTTAAAAGATGTTGAGATCAGGTATTAGTGACTACGCTACTTTTTATAAGTCTCTAGAGAGGTACAGTTGAAATATGCCACATAGGTTTTGGTGTTTGCTTTAAATTTGTAGTTTGTTCTGTGAATTTTTGAGGTGTACATAGTGTTGTGGTAGAGATATATGCATGCATGCTTTAGGATGTTGCACTTTTTTCACTCATTCAGGCACTACCACAGTACTACTCCAATGTCCCAGGCAGTACCCATGCACTTATAAAATCACCCAGGCAGTTCCTGTGTACTCTTGTAATCCCCCAGATATTATCCCTCAACTTATGCAAACACCCAGGCATTATGTATGTATTCCTTAATCCCCCAGACATTATCTTTGCACTCATGTAATCACCAATGCCTTAGCTATACAATGATTCAATCACCCAGGCACTACCCTTGCACTCCTCCAATCACTCAGGCACTACTGCAGTACTACTTCAATCACCCAGGCACTACACATACACTTATAAAATTACCTAGGCACTGTTAGAAATGGGGGTCTCTAGTTGGCAGAGGTAGGTACCTTTGACCAAGTAGGGAGCCTTGCTTCTAGTCAGGGTAAGGGGGCTACACTCCTAAATAACCCCTGCTCACCCCCTTGGTAGCTTGGCACTAGCAGGCAGGCTTATCTCAGAGGCAGTGTGTAAAGCATTTGTGAACACATACAGTAATACAGTGAAAACACTACAAATGGACACCACACCAGTTTAGAAAAATAAGTAATCTTTATCTAGATTTAACACAAGACCAAACGACAAAAATCCACAATACAATACTCAAAAATTTGACTTTCAGATGGTAGAAATAGCTTAGTTCAAATTAGATAGTAAATGCGTCACTTTACTCTCAAAGTACCTGGGATGCGTCACGCAATGCAAACAAAAGGGGTCGCAGAGAAGTTGATGCGCCGTTCCTTACACTAAGGGGAGTAGATGCGTCGCTTCCTTACTGTGTGGGGAGTTGATGCGTCGTTTCTTACTGCAGCCCGGTGACGATGCGACAAGATGGCGCCTCGATGCGATGTGACGATCCGGTGCGATGCGACAAAATGGCTTCTTTGATGCGATGCGTCAACGTAGATGCGCTGCGTGCACGCCTGACGGCCGTGCAGCAAAATCAATGAACTTTGGAGCCGCGACAGGCGCTGCGACACGCTTCTCCGGTGATGCGACGGCAACCTCTGCGGCGAAGGCACGCTTCTCCGGTGATGCGACACGCTTCTTCGGCGATGCGATGGCAAAGAGCTGCGGTGGCGACACGCTTCTTCGGCGATGCGACGGCAACTGCTGCGGCGGCGTCACGCTTCTTCCTCGTTGCGTCGCGCTTCCAGCTCCCAGTGACACGCAGACACTAGAGGTACCCAGAACAACAGCAGGCACATCTCTGCAGGTAGAATTCCCAGCAAGGAAATTCAGGGGGAGCTGGTGGTGAAGTCTTGGTGTCCATGTGACTTCAGACAGGAGGCAAGCTCAGTTTCAAGCCCTTGGAGATCTTCCTCAAGATGATAAAGTACACAAAGTTCCTTTTTCCCTTTTCTTGGAAATGAGTAACCACTGCAGGCCAACCCCAGACAGCAACCAGCACTGGGGCAGTCTCCTCCTTCAGCTTCCTTGGTTTCTCTCCTTGACAAAGGTCCATCTTGATTCCCAGAAGTGATCTAAAGTTCTGGGGTCTGGGCCCCAATATTTATACTGCAAAATCCTTTTTTCTCTGAAGGCAGAGAGTGTCTGTGCCCAGCCAAAACCAGTTCTGTCCTCCCTGGTGCAGCTTCCTGGCAGGAGGTGGAGACAGCATTGTTGAAAGTAGACCTGGCCCAGGTAGCTGAAAGGAAATTTCCTCCTCCTACTCTCTATTCTATGAAGGCTCAGGCAAGTGAAAGGAAGTCTCCTCCCCTACTCCCTATTCTATGAAGGCTGAGGTCAGTGAAAGGAAATCTCCTCCCCTACTCTCTATTCTATGAAGGTTCTATTCAGCCCAGCACTGACCCATCAGACTGCTGGAGCCAAGGCCCTCTCCACCCCCTGTCACTCACAAACCAGACATGGAATATACCAACCTAGCAGAGGCATGCTGGATGGTTAGGCAAGAAAATACCTACTTTCTAAAAGTGGTATTTTCAAACACAGAATGTAAAAATCACCCACACTAAAAGATGTATTTTAACAATCTGAGTTCAGGCATACTAAACTTTATTTTTCTATCTTGTTCCTAGGGTCAGTTAGGATTATAAGATGTTATAATCAAACTGCCCATTCTGGCCTATGGGAACAGATAGCCTTCCAATAGTGAAAAACAAAATTGGCTGTAATTCACTATCAGGACATGCCACACACATCATGTCCTACTTTTCACATACAATGCACCCTGCCCATAGGGGTACCTTGGGCGTACCTTAGGGGTGACTAACATGTAGAAAAGGGAAGGTTTAGGGACTGGCAAGTGGGTGCACTTGCCAAGTCGACATGGCAGTTCCAGACTGCACACAGGCTCTGCAATGGCAGGCCTGAGCTATATTTTACAAGCTGCTTCTGTGGGTGGCACAATCAGTGCTGCAAGCCCACCAGCAGCATTTGATTTACAGGTCCTGGGCACACATGGTGCACTGTACTAGGGTCTGACAAGTAAATCAAATAAGCCAATCATGGAGTCACTAATCCATTACACAATTTACAATAGGGAGCACTTGCACTTTGGCACTGAATAGCAGTGGCAAAGTGCCCAAAGCATCTAGACCAGCAAAAACATAGCAAAAACACAGGAGGCAACAGCAAAAAATGGAAGGGAGACCCACGCCAATGGTGCCAGGTCTAACACGTGTCCCCTCCAGCTGAAATGTGGGGAGAACTACCCACCCTCTTGGGAGTTCTCTTCACTAAGGCGGAAAAATCTGGACAGACCATCAGCATTGGCGTATTCTGTACCAGGGCGGTGTTCCACCGTGAAGTCCATCCCCTGTAGGGAAATGGACCACCTCAACAGCTTTGGATTCTCACCCCTCATCTGCATCAACCATCTGAGGGGCCTGTGGTCTGTCTGAACCCGGAAGGGAGTCCCAAACAAGTATGGTCTCAACTTCTTCAGTGCCCAGACCACAGCAAATGCCTCACGCTCAATTGCACTCCACCTCTGTTCCCATGGAAGTAACCTCCTACTAATGAAGGCTACAGGTTGATCTAGGCCCTCCTCATTCATCTGTGAAAGTACAGCCCCCACACCATGCTCGGAAGCGTCTGCCTGCACAATGAATTCTTTGGAGAAGTTGGGCGCCTGAAGCACGGGCGCCGTGCACATGGCAGTCTTCAGGGCATCAAAAGCTTTCTGACAGGTGTCAGTCCAGTTCACTTTCTTGGGCTGCTTCCTGGAAGTCAGCTCTGTCAAGGGTGCAACAATGCTGCCATACCCCTTGACAAACCTCCTGTAGTACCCAGTGAGTCCTAAAAAGGCTTCCACCTCTGTCTGGGTCTTGGGGGGTTCCCAAGCCAGGATGGTATCAATCTTGGGCTGTAGGGGCACCACCTGGCTGCTCCCAACCTGGAGTCCCAAGTACACCACAGAACCCTGCCCGATCTGGCACTTACTTGCCTTGATCGTGAGGCCTGCCTTCCGCAGCGCCATCAACACTTCCCAGAGGTGGCGCAGATGTTCTTCCCAACTGGCGCTGAACACTGCAATGTCATCCAGGTAGGCGGCACTGAAATCCTCCAGTCCAGCCAACACCTGGTTGACCAACCTCTGAAAGGTGGCAGGGGCATTCTTCATCCCAAAGGGCATAACCCGGAATTGGTAGTGCCCATCTGGTGTGGAGAATGCTGACCTCTCTTTTGCCCCATCAGTTAAGGCGATCTGCCAGTACCCAGACGTCAAATCAAATGTACTGAGGTACTGGGCAGCCCCTAGCCGATCAATGAGCTCATCAGCTCTGAGGATGGGGTGCACGTCAGTCCTGGTGACTGAATTGAGTCCTCGGTAGTCCACACAGAACCGGAGTTCGGGTGTGGCACCAGGCGTGGCAGCCTTTGGGACCAAGACCACTGAGCTGGCCCAAGGGCTGTTAGAGGACTCAATCACCCCTAATGCAAACATCTTGGAGACCTCTTCCTTGATGCAAGCTCTCACCCTGTCAGTCACTCTGTAAGTTTTGTGCTTAACAGGAGGACTGTCCCCAGTGTCTACATCATGGACACACCAATCAGTAACACTGGGAGTCAGGGAGAACAGATCAGGAAACTGTCCCAACAGTTGACGACAGTCATCTTGCTGCTCAGGGGTCAGGGTGGAAGAGAGGTTTACACCATCCACTGACCCATCTTGCTCTGTTGCAGACAGGAGGTCAGGAAGAGGCTCAGTCTCCTCCTCCATTCCATCATCTGTCGCTAGGAACATGCCCACTTCGGACCTCTCCAAGTGGGGCTTCAGGCGGTTTATATGCAGGACCCGCAAAGGGTTCCTAGGAGACCGCAAGTCCACCAAGTATGTGACATTACACTTGCACTCCACCACCTCAAATGGTCTGGTCCACTTATCCTGGAGCACACAAGGCTCCACGGGGGCCATGACCTACACTTTCTGTCTAGGCTGAAAATTGATCAGAGTGGCATTCTGATCGTAACACCGTTTCATCTCCTCCTGGCTGGCTTCCAGATTCGCCTGAGCGAGTTGCCTGAAACACCTAGTTTGGTTTCTGAAGGCCAGCATGTAGCTATATACATCCTGGGGAGGTTTACTGGGAGCTTTCTCCCAGCCTTCTTTTACCAAACTCAGAGGTCCTCTTACAGGGTGACCATACAGCAGTTCAAAGGGACTGAACCCTAAGGACTTCAGCGGCACCTCTCTGTAAGCAAACAGAGGGCATGGCAAGAGGACGTCCCACTTACGCCTCATGGGTTCTTCAAGACCCATAATCATGCCCTTCAGGGTCCGGTTGAATCTCTCAACCAGCCCATTACCTTGGGGGTGGTAAGGAGTGGTGAACTTGTAGGTTACACCACACTCCTGCCACAGGGACTTCATATACTTGGATATGAAGTTGGTACCACGGTCTGACACCACCTTTCTGGGGAACCCCACACAGGAGAAAATCCCCATCAATGCACGTCCCACCATGGGGGCCGTCACAGTCCGGAGAGGGATGGCTTCCGGGTACCGGGTGGCATGGTCCACCAAGACCAGGATGAACCTGTTGCCCATGGCTTTCTTGGGATCCAGAGGCCCCACAATGTCAATGCCCACCCGTTCAAAGGGGGTACTGACCACAAGGAAAGGCTGGAGAGGAGCCTTGTGCTTCCTCCCACTCTTACCACTTGCCTGGCAAGTCTGGCAGGTCCTGCAATGAGTATCTGAACTCTTGCACATTTGGGGCCAATAAAAGTGGGTGGCAAGCCGTTCAAAGGTCTTGTCTTGCCCCAAATGTCCTGCTAAAGGCACATCATGAGCCGGACCCAGTAGGAAGGCTCTGAAGCGCTGGGGTACCACCAGCACACGGGCTGACACAGGCTCAGCAACCTTAGGCTCACTATACAGGAGACCATTCTCCCAGTAGATTCAATGTGATCCAGACTGATCACCTGCTGCCTGGTTTGTGGCCTGTTGCCGCAAACCCACAAGAGAAGGGCACTTTTTCTGCTCCTCACAGAACTCTTCCCTGGAGGGACCTCCTTCCTGCTGCCAATGGGTCAGCTCAGGCAGGTCCCCCAGTTCAGCTACTTGTTCCCCTGTAGGTTCCAGGGCATCCCCCTCAAGGTCTGCCTCCTCCTGGACCGTGGGAACTTCGGGGGCCGGTTCCCTGTGCCCCCTGCCTCTTCTCTTTAAGGCAGGCACCTGGGCCACTTTTTCAGGCTCCAGGTCCTCTTGAACACCCTTACTGGCTGCCATGGACCGGGTGGTCACACACGCCCACTCAGGCAGACCCAACATCTCCAAATGAGCTCTTCGCTCCACCTTAGCCCAAGGGGAGCTTTCTAGATCATTGCCTAACAGACAATCAACAGGCATGGCTGGCCTCACAGCTACTTGAAAGGTACCTGAGACCCCCCCCCCACTCAAAGGGAACCTGGGCCACCTTAGAGTGGCTCACCGAGTTGTCAGCGGCAACTACAGGGTAAAATGCATGGGGGCTCACCTGCTCTTCAGACACTAGCCGACAACTGACAGCTGTCACACTGGCTCCAGTGTCTCTCAGAGCCTCCACCCAATGGCCATTGATGGTCACCCACTGCCTGTACTTCTTAGTGTTATCAGGCAGCTGGGTCCTAGGGACCATCTCACTGTCTCCTAAAGAGACTAGGGACATCTCTGTGGGACCCCACCCACCTTGGGCACCCAACTCCTCCCCGGGGCTACACTAGCCATCTGCCGGGGCGGTACACTCGTGGGTGCTGCATTTGCTTTCAGGGGACACTTAGGATCATAAAAGCAGTGGCCCACCTGACCACACTTAAAACATTTCGGGGGTCCCTTGTGAACAGGCTTATCTGTCGGGGCCCCTGACTTCTTCTCAGGGGGAGGCTGGGAACCCTTCCATTGGTTCCCTTGAGGATTACTTTGGGGCCCTTTCTGGAACTCCCTATGTTTACCCTTGTACCCCCACTCTTCTGCTGGGGACCCTACCCACCTTTGGCGAAGTCTCCCAAATGACCCTTGTGGACCCGGGTACTAACCCAGCGGTCCGCCTCCTCAGCAAGCTTCCTAGGGATAGTCAGCTTGCTATCAATAAGGTGCTGGCGTAGCTCTGGAAAACAATTATTGGACAAGTGCTCCCATGCAATCAAATTATAGAGCGCTTCAAAATCATTCACTTTGTTACCCTTCACCCAACCATCCAATGCTCTGCCAAAGAAAGAAACATATTCTACCCATGTGCTTGACTCCAGTTTCTTACAATTCCTAAACCTTTGTCTATAAAGCTCTGGGGTCAACCCATACCTGGACATTAAGGCTTCCTTCATGTGGGCATAGGAATTCTGGTCCTCAGAGGGCAAGTCTAACAAAGTATCCCGCCCATCACTGAGGAACCGCCCCACAACCCCGCTCCCCAATCCTTCTCAGGGACCCGGTGGGAGGTCATGGCCACTTCATAGGCCTTAAACCATTGCCCAATATCTTCATGCCTATGGAACTCCTTAATCACATCCTTGGGAATAAACACTCGTGTTTCTACAGGCACGGATGGTGCGCTGCCACCAGAGGGAGTAATTTCTAAGCTCTTAGCCTTGAGCTCCAATTCTCTTAAAATTCTCTCATGTTCTAAATGCATCTTTTTTTCCTCCAGGGCCAACTTCTTATTTTCTAACTCCATTTGCCCACACAGTTTGAGCTTGGCTAGCTCCATCTGATGCACCCTATCTCTTTCCCTGTCCTCTAGCTCTATTGGGGACAGACCCTTGGAAGAAACACTGCTACCTGGCCTGGAAGGTACTTTCTCCCCGGTCAGGCCCAATGGCCCATCTAGCTGCCCATCTGTATTCTCTGACTCTTCTCCAGGCTCTTCAGTATGCTCAGTGGCTTTTCTAGCTTCCAACCAGGCCCTCAGCGCCTTTTGGAATTCCTCCTTCCTGGAGAGGCCTTTCATAGAGATATTAAACTTTTTACAGATGGTCTTCAGCTGTGGCACAGTGTAAACATCAACCTTTTCTTCCTCAAAATCAAAATCTTCAGGTGCAATGGATGCTGCTTTACTCATGGTGAAAGGAAATTGGCAGTTCTCAACAAAAATAGAAGTCCCAAGAAAAAAGTTCTACCAAAAATGTATGTGGTCGCGTGTTGGTCTGCACTCACTAGTAGTGTACACCAATCACTGTATATGAAACACAAATGCAAGTCCAGAATCCTCACCGCTGACCACCAATGTTAGAAATGGGGATCTCTAGTTGGCAGAGGTAGGTACCTTTGACCAAGTAGGGACCCTTGCTTCTAGTCAGGGTAAGGGGGCTACACTCCTAAATAACCCCTGCTCACCCCCTTGGTAGCTTGGCACGAGCAGGCAGGCTTATCTCAGAGGCAGTGTGTAAAGCATTTGTGAACACATACAGTAATACAGTGAAACACTACAAATGGACACCACACCAGTTTAGAAAAATAAGTAATCTTTATCTAGATTTAACACAAGACCAAACGCCAAAATCCACAATACAATACTCAAAAATATGACTTTCAGATGGTAGAAATAGCTTAGTTCAAATTAGATGGTAAATGCGTCACTTTACTCTGAAAGTACCTGGGATGTGTCACGCAATGCAAACAAAAGGGGTAGCAGGGAAGTTGATGCACAGTTCCTTACACTCAGGGGAGTGGATGCGTCACTTCCTTACTGTGTGGGGAGTTGATGCGTCGTTTCTTACTGCGGCCCGGTGACGATGCGACAAGATGGCACCTCGATGCGATGTGATGATCCGGTGCGATGTGACAAAATGGCGTCTTTGATGCAATGCGACAATGTAGATGCGATGCGTGCACGCCCGACGGCCGTGCGGCGAAATCGATGAACTTTGGAGCCGCGACAGGCCCTGCGACACACTTCTCCGGTGATGCGACGGCAACCTCTGCGGCAGCGGCATGCTTCTCTGGTGATGCGACACGCTTCTTCGGCGATGCGATGGCAAACAGCTGCGGCAGCGACACGCTTCTTCGGCGATGAGACGGCAACTGCTGTGGCGGCGTCACGGTTCTTCCTCGTTGCGTCGCGCTTCCAGCTCCCAGCGACACACAGACACTAGAGGTACCCAGAACAACAGCAGGCACCTCTCTGCAGGTAGCATTCCCAGCAAGGAAATTCAGGGGGAGCTGGTGGTGAAGTCTTGGTGTCCCTGTGACTTCAGACAGGAGGCAAGCTCAGTTTCAAGCCCTTGGAGATCTTCCTCAAGATGATAAAGTACACAAAGTTCCGTTTTCCTTTTTCTTGGAAATGAGTAACCACTGCAGGCCACCCCAGACAGCAACCAGCACTGGGGCAGTCTCCCCCTTCAGCTTCCTTGGTTTCTCTCCTTGACAAAGGTCCGTCTTGATTCCCAGAAGTGATCTAAAGTTCTGGGGTCTGGGCCCCAATATTTATACTGCAAAATCCTTTGTTCTCTGAAGGCAGAGAGTGTATATGCCCAGCCAAAACAAGTTCTGTCCTCCCTGGTGCAGCTTCCTGGCAGGAGGTGTAGACAGCATTGTTGAAGGCAGACCTTGTCCAGGTAGCTGAAAGGAAATCTCCTCCCCCTACTCTCTATTCTATGAAGGCTCAGGCAAGTGAAAGGAAGTCTCCTCCCCCTGCTCTCTATTCTATGAAGGCTGAGGTCAGTGAAAGGAAATCTCCTCCCACTACTCTCTATTCTATGAAGGCTCTATTCAGCCCAGCACTGACCCATCAGACTGCTGGAGCCAAGGCCCTCTCCAGCCCCCTGTCACTCACAAACCAGACAAGGAATATACAAACCTAGCAGAGGCATGCTGGATGGTTAGGCAAGAAAATACCTACTTTCTAAAAATTGTATTTTCAAACACAGAATGTAAAATTCACCCACACTAAAAGATGTATTTTAACATTCTGAGTTCAGGCATACTAAACTTTATTTTCCTATCTTGTTCCTAGGGTCAGTTAGGATTATAAGATGTTATAATCAAACTGCCCATTCTGGCCTATGGGAACAGGTATCCTTGCAATAGTGAAAAACGAAATTGGCTGTAATTAACTATCAGGACATGCCACACACATTATGTCCTACCTTTCACAATCAATGCACCCTCCCCATAGGGGTACCTTGGGCCTACCTTAGGGGTGACTAACATGTAGAAAAGGGAAGGTTTAGGGACTGGCAAGTGGGTGCACTTGCCAAGTCAACATGGCAGTCCCATGTGAGAAGTTGGCCTGGCATATGCTGTCCACTAATTATAGTGGGCATCTTGCACCAGTCCAAACAACCCCTTATTGGAGATAGGTTAAAGACAACCTTATTGAAAGCTATCCTAGTGGTAGCTATGGAGAGCAGCCTTCAGGCTAAGTCTTGAAGGAATGTAAAGCAGCTTGTTTTACCAGTCTATAATCTCTTGAGTGATCAAATGAAAGAGCACCACACCAGGTATATATTCAAAATATATGTATTTATTGCTAAACACACCCCTCTAGTCTCTTTATGAGGCTAGAGTTCGAAGTACCTAAGTTATAAGTTATTTAAACACAGTAATAGCACAAATACTCATTTGGGCCCTAGGGGCGTACCAAACCATATACCAATAAAGTGGTATAAGAACCACGACTGAGCTAGACACTAGGCCTAGAGCCTCTAGAAGTGCTTGGACCACAAGGAACCACCCAAGGTAGTGACACAGGGGACCCACGGGGGACGCGTGCAGTGTAATTACACAGCCGCGAATCGCCGTTAACTTCTATGGAGAAAGTCGCGGTTTGGAAATTAAAGAAAAGGGACACTTAAAGAAGGACTTGGAGCAAACCCTTTGAGAACTAGGTCGTTCTAGAGTCTCTACCCATGGGAGCACCGGAGTACTCTTGTTACCTCACCCAGGGAAGCCGGGTGCATAGGTGCCTTTCGGGGTCGGGTTTCGTCGTCGATTTGAATGGCGATCTGCGGCAAAGTGCTGCTGGCGACCAAGTGGAAAGTGTCCGGGTGGATCCAAAGGTGGATCGGAGATCTGAAGAACCTGAAAGCAGAGGGGACAGAGTCTGGGTCACTAGCCAGTGACCAGGAAGGCGATGAGCAGATGCCCACCGATGTCGAGTGCTTCAGGTAGGTTGATGGTCATCTTCACTCTTCAGCCACGAGGTCCAGGAGGCGTTGTCGGTGACCAGGAGCAGGATTCGGGCTGGTACACAATGTTTGTCAAGTGCTGAGGTGTCGGCGACCGGATTGGACCCAACAAGCCTTGGCAACGGCAAGTCTCGATGAAGTTGAAGATTGACGATGATGCAGACCAGCAAGGTCTGAAGAACTCACCCAGCAAAGGTAAGTGAGGACAAGCCTGGAGCAACCAGGGAGCCCAAGAAGAAAAGGATTGGCCTTCGTGAAGGGCTACGAGCCAACAGGCTAGCGACCGCGAAGGAGCCTCAAGACGGTGCACGTGGAGCTGGCTCACAGGACACTCGTGGAGTGGAGGCCAGTGATATTCAGTGCAGTTGGTGTTGGAGGCTAGGGCTACTCGGAGCCCAAAGCACGATTTCGTGGGAGACCCAGAAGAGGATGCACTTGCAAATGCGTGCGGTGTCCAGGGGTCACGGTTCCACGTTACCCATGATAGCTACGGGCCTCAGCTTTGCTGGGGACTCAGGGCAGCCTCGGAGAAGTCTGGAAATCCACCTCTGGTGATGCAAAGACTTCGGCGTCCGACGGGAGCTTAGGTGATGCAGACCAGACAATTGCTTCTTTGGTGCCTGCCAAGCAGGGGAGTCACTCTTTGACCCCAAGGGAGATTCTTCTGTCCTCTAATCTTGTAGTAGAGCATCGAAGGTCCAGGATTCTGTGTCAGAGTTTCGTCCAGGGATAATCTAAAGTCCTAAGGACTGGGTTCCTATACTTATACTAAGTTTAGGGGTTGGACTACTCTGTGGCCCCACCTATGGGTGGGTCAGGGCAGAGGGGTGGCTACACCCCTTTCCCTTTGTCCAGTTCGCACCAAAGCAGGGGCTGCAAGCCCCTGATCCGGTTTGAACTGGGGTATGCACAGGGACACCAAGTGTGCCCCCAGTGCAGGACTTCAAAGCACCCGAGAGTGCTCCCGCCCAGCCCCAAAACACACTATCCTGTCTGGGGAGGTGGTCACACCTCCCTGGGACAGGAAACCTATTGTCCAGGCCTCCCTGCCGGAGTTTCGGTCAGCAGCAGGAGGCCAGACTTGTGTCTGTGGCAGCAGCATCCATTTTGTGATGCCAGGGCTTTAGAAAGAAGTTACCGGCCAAGCCAGGGTTAACATGTCTCTCCCTCTAGAAGGGTGGAATGCTACCCCCGCTGCCAGAATTGGCGGGGGGGTAGTATTCCAAGATGTTTGACACCAAACACGACATGTTTCGGTGCAGCCATTCCAAAGTTAGCATTTAACGCGAGGTTATAATGCGCTTAAGAGTATATGGTCAGGCTGCACTACAAACAGCATCAGAGAAGGGTCTCCGAACGCTGCAGAGGGGCCCTGCTCATGCAGGGGCACCCTCTCACATAGGAACCACGCACTCTGCCTTCAGGATTGATAAGGCCTGCCATAGGAGTGACTTATAGGTTTATATGTGTGTATGTATATAGTGATATAGGTAGCCTATATCACAGTAAGGGGTGCATGCACCACCTTACCCAGGCTGTAGTAGCAGACCTGTGGTGTCAGTTTGGATGGCCTTCCAGGGGTGGCACAATACATGCTGCAGCCCCTGGTAGGCCTCTGAGGTACCTATGCCCTGGGTACATAGTATACCATATACTAGGGACTTATAAGGGCACTCCAGATTCCAATCAGAGATGTGCCTAAGGCACATGGAAACCTTTTACAGAGAAAGCAGATAGACTGGGGCCCTGAATAGCAGGATCCCAGTCCAACTAAGTCATAAACCAGCAAAACACCAGAAAAAAAGTGGGGGCAACCATATAGTCAGATTCCACCTTCCTACATCCCAGACTGCACACAGGCTGTGATATGGCAGGCCTGAGCCATATTTTACAAGCCGCTTCTGTGGGTGGCACAATCAGTGCTGCAAGCCCACCAGCAGCATTTGATTTACAGGCCCTGGGCACACATGGTGCACTGTACTAGGGTCTGACAAGTAAATCAAATAAGCCAATCATTGAGTCACTAATCCATTACACAATTTACAATAGGGAGCACTTGCACTTTGGCACTGAATAGCAGTGGCAAAGTGCCCAAAGCATCTAGACCAGCAAAAACATAGCAAAAACACAGGAGGCTACAGCAAAATTGGAAGGGAGACCCACGCCAATGGTGCCAGGTCTAACAGGCACTTCCTATGTACTCTTGTAATCTCCCAGATATTACCCTTGCAATCATCAAATCACCAGGCATTACCTATGTACTCCTCTAATCCCCCAGACATAACTTCTGCAATCATGCAATCACCAATGCATTAGCTATACTCTGGTTCAATCACCCAGGCAATACCCTTGCACTTCTCCAACCCCCCTCTCAGGATCTATGCACTCTTCCAATCTCTTAGCCAGTGCGAATGCACTTATAAAATCACCCAGGCACTACCTCTACACTCTTCCAATCACTGAGGCACTACCACAGTATTACTCCTATCACCCAGGCAGTACCAATTCACTTATAAAATCACCCATGCACTTTCTATCTACTCCTGTATTCCCCAGATATTACCTCTGAAATCATGCAATCACCAATGCATTAGCTACACATTGGTTCAATCACCCAGGCAATACCCTTGCACTCCTCCAATTACCTTTTCACAATCTATGCACTCGTCCTATCACTTAGCCAGTGGCCATGCACTTATAAAATCACCCAGGCACTACTTTTACACTCCTCCAATCACTGAGGCACTACCACAATAGTACTCTAATCACCTAGGCAGTATCGATGCACTTATAAAATCACCCAGGTACTTCCTATGTACTCTTATAATGCCCAGATATTATCCCTTAACTCATGAATCACCCAGACATTACCTATGTACTCCTGCAATCCCTTAGACATTACCTCTGCACTCATGCAATCACCAGTGCATTAGCTAAACAGTGGTTCAATCACCCAGGCACTACCCTTACACTCCTCAAATCAGCCTCTCAGAATCTATGCACTCGTCCAAACATTTAGCCAGTACCCATGCACTTATAAAATCACCCAGGCACTATCTTTGCACTCCTCCAATCACTCAGGCATTCCCTCAGTACTCCTGCAATCACCCAAGCAGTACTCATGCACTTATAAAATCACCCACTCACTTGGTATGTTCTCCAGTAATCCTCTAGATATTACCCCTGTAGTCATGGACTCACACAGGCACTAGTTATGTACTACCCATGCAGTCATAGAATCATGCAGAGTCTACCTATGCACTTATGTAATAACCCAGGCACTAGCCTTGCATTTGTACTATCACCCAGGCTGTACTGTTGCACTTATCTGTTCACCTAGGCACTACTCCATGACTCATCTATGCCTTGTGGTGCTATTTAAATGCTTATCCATGCACTCAAGCTCTATGTGTGCACTTATGCAATTAGCCAGACACTATCCAGCTTCTCCTGCAATTACCCAGTGACTACCCTTGCACTCATACAATCGCCCAAGCACTACCGGTGGAGTTAGGCAATCACTGAGGCAGATCTATTACATGTTTCAGTTGTAGGTTTCACTATATTCCAGAAATATTGTTAATATATTTCTTTTAGATAAGATGATGATTTGAAAAGGTAGAGATATATGTATGATTGCTTTTAACAATATGGAGAGACTTATGGTTGAGTCATGTAATAGTCTTCTGCTTTATATTTGGCTAGGCGCAACACTCATGCAGTTATAAAAAACCTAAGTACTACCCATGCAGTCTTCAAATGATCCAGGCACTGCATATACACTGCTGTAATCACAAAGACATTACTGCTGCACTCATGCAATCACTAAGGTATTACCCATGCACTCTTTGAATCATGTAGTCACTATTCATGCACTTATATGATCACCCAGGCACTACTGTTGCACTCCTTCTATCACGGAGGCACTACCCTTGTACTTATGTAATCACTCAGCCAGTACTCATGCACTTATAAAATCGCCCAGCCACTACCCAGCGCATATAAAATCACCTAGACACTACCCTTGTACTCCTCCAATCACCCAGGCACTACTTGTGCACTGAAGTGATTGAAATATACCATATGATTTTAGATCTCTACTTGAAATGAAAAGTGCAGCTTTTTAAGTGTTAAGGTGTGCATTATCTTGAGACTGAGGTATGTTTGTATTTGCAGATCTATTTTTATATGTGTTATGTATGTAAAGATGGTTGATGTATAAAATACAGGTATATATCTATTTCTATGTTTCTTTTATAAATGATGGTACTAGGGAAAGGTAGAGACTCATGCATCCATGCTTTTTAAATATGGGTTGACTTACAATAGAGATATGTGAAGGGATGTTGCTTTGTATTTTGGTAGGCTGTACATCTGAGTAGTAGTAGTAGTAGGATGGTTATGTAGCAGGAGCAGTAAAGTGATGTTTAATATATGTTGGGTGAGGAATTACTGATTATGGTGGTTTAAAAGAGTCTATGTAAAACTTTATTTGATGTATGTCAGATAAATCTAGGTGTCTGTTCGAAATGTTAAGAGTAGTGTGTAAACTTTTATGGTCTGCATGGTCGTGAGATTGATGAATTTCCTAGTTGCATATGTATTCTCATATGTCTTATGCATCTCAAGATGCTACATGTATAAAAGAGAGATATATTTTTATATTTGTTTCTATTATAAATGGTAGTACTAGTAAAAGGTAGAGGCACATGCATAACAGCCTTTATGAATATGATAAGATTTATAACTGAGCTATGCGTTGGTTTGATGTTTTCTATTTGGGTAGGCCCAATACCCTGAGCAGTTAGAGAATGGTGAACCTGTACTAGAAAAGTGAACACCATGTTATAAACCACACTTTTGTGTTGCTATTTCAGTATTCTTCTACTACTTAGGATGTTGGGAATAGTCAAATATTAAGCAGCACCATGAAGAGATGTCTCAGCTGTAAGTCTGCAATGACCCAGGCACTACCCATGCACTAATACATGCACTAAGCCACTATATATACAGTTCTTCAATAAGTCAGGCACTATTCCGCCACTTATGCAATCAGTCACGCATTATCTCTGCACTCCTCCAATCGCCCAGGCAGTACAGATGCACTGATACATTCACTGAGCCACTACCGATGCTTTGATAGATGCACTCAGCCAGTTCCTCTGCACTCGTGTAATCAACCAAGCACTACCCATGCAGTTTTCCAATCATCCAGGCACAACCTTTGCACTCATGCAATTATCTAGGTACTACCTATACATTGTTGCAATTAGTCAGGCAGTACCCATGCATTCCTTGATGTATGAAGGCACCATCTGTGCATTGCTCTAATCACACAGGCATTATTTTAGCACTCATGCAATCACCCAGGTATTACGTATGCCGTTTTTCAATCACTCAGAGAGTACCCATGCGCTCTTTCAATCACCTAGGCACTATGCATGCACTCATGCAATCACCCAAGTATTACCTATGCACTTCTTCAAACACTCAGGCAGTCCTCTAATTTCATAAGCACTACCCCTGTATTCTGCTACTACTCAGGATGTTGCACTTCTCCAATCACTCAGGCACTACTGCAGTACTACTCCAATCACCCAGGCAGTACACATGCACTTATAAAATCACCCAGGCACTTCCTATGTACTCCTGTAATCTCTCAGATATTACCCTTACAATAATAGAATCACCAGGCATTACCTATGTACTCCTCTAATCCCCCAGACATAACTCCTGCAATCATGCAATCACCAATGCACTAGCTATACACTGGTTCAATCACCCAGGCAATACCCTTGAACTCCCCCAATCAGCCTCTCAGCATCTATGCACTCCTCCAATCACTTAGCCAGTGCCAATGTACTTATAAAATCACCCAGGCACTACCTCTACACTCTTCCAATCACTGAGGCACTACCACAGTATTACTCCTATCACCCAGGCAGTACCAATGCACTTATAAAATCACCCAGGCACTTTCTATGTAGTCCTGTAGTCCCCAGATATTACCTCTGAACTCATGCAATCACCAATGCATTAGCTACACACTGGTTCAATCACCCAGGCAATACTCTTGCACTCCTCCAATTACCTTTTCACGATCTATGCACTCGTCCAATCACTAAGCCAGTGCCCATGCACTTATAAAATCACCCAGGCACTACTTTTCCACTCCTCCAATCACTGAGGCACTACCACAATAGTACTCAAATCACCTAGGCAGTATCGATGTACTTATGAAATCACCCAGGTACTTCCTATGTACTCTTATATTGTCCCAGATATTATCCCTTAACTCATGAATCATCCAGACATTTCCTATGTACTCCTGTAATCCATTAGGCATTACGTCTGCACTCATGCGATCACCAGTGCATTAGCTATACCGTGGTTCAATCACCCAGGCACTATCCTTACACTCCTCCAATTAGCCTCTCAGGATCTATGCACTCTCCCAACATTTAACCAGTGCCCATGCATTTATAAAATCACCCAGGCAGTACCTTTACTGTGCTCCAATCACTGAGGTAGTACCACAATGGTACTCTAATCACCTAGACAGTATCGATGCACTTATAAAATCACCCTGGCACTTTCTATGTACTCATGTAGTCCACCAGATATTACCCCTGAACTCATACAATCACCAATGTATTAGCTATACACTGGTTCTATCACTCAGGCACTACACTTGCACTCCTCCAATCACCCTGTCAGTATCTATGCACTCCTTCAATCACTCAGCCAGTACCTATATACTTATAAAATCACTCAGGCACTACCTATGCACTTATGCAATCACCCAGGCACCACCTTACTACACCTGCAATCACCAAGACACTGCTCTCGTTCTCATAGAATCACACAGGCACTATCTCTACAGAACATGCATTCACTTAGATACTACCTCTGCACTCATGCAATTACCCAGGCATTATCCCTACGCTCATGCAATCACCTAGGCATTATCCCTGCACTCATGCAATCAGACAGGCATTACGAAAGCAGTGCTTCAATCATCCAGCCACTAAACATGCACTTATGTAATGAGCCAGGCAGAACTCTTGCACTATGCAATCACTGAGGTACTATCTATGCATTGTTCCAATCAGTCAGGCACTATCAATGCATTCTTCGATGTACTAAGGCAACATCTGTGTATTAGTCTAATCATGCTGGCATTGTCTTTGCACTCATATAATCACCCAAGTATTACCTTTGCAGTTCTTCAATCACTCAGACAGTACCCATGCACTCTTCCAATCACCCAGGCACTACCCATGCAGTTATGGAATCACGCAAGCATTACCTATGCAGTTCTTTAATCACTCAGGTAGTACTCATGCAGTCCTCTAATTTCATAGACACTATCCCTACACTCATGTAATCACTCAGGCACTATGACTACATAGGGTGTTGGGCCTAGTGAAAGATATAGCAGCAACCTTTCATATGTCTCTGGTGTAAGTATCACAATGTTCTTAAAAACATGCATGCATACGTCTGTACTTTCTGTTAGTAGTATCATATATCAAAGAAACATACAAATAAATGTTTAGTTGTGTTTTGTATGTGTACTATGTTCAGCTGTATAAGACATATCACAATATATGTACAAGTTCAGACATATCTTAAACAGAAGACCATGAAGACGTTAAAAGTTGAGAGAGTGCACTTCATATTTCAAAGAGACACTTAGATTTATTTAGTGCACTTCAAGTGAAGTTTTCCAGAGAGTCTTACAAAGTATCATAAACACTAATTGTCACCTAACATATGTTAAACATTACTTTTCTGCTGCTTTACCATTTTACTAGTAGTTAAGTATTGAACATAGTCAAAATAAATAAGTAAGAAGCAAGAGAAGTGCAGACAGAAGCAACAGAGGTGCAGAAGGAGGCAAGAGAAGTGCACAAACAGGCAAAAGAAATGCAGAAAGATCCAAGAGCAGTGCAGAAGGAACCAACAGAGGTGTAGAAGAAGGCAAGAGGGGTGCAGAAGGAGCCACGGGAGGTGTAGAAATTTGCAAGAGAGGTGTAGAAAGAAGCAACAGAGGTACAGAAGAAGACAAGACAACTGCAGAAAGAGGCAAGACAGTTGCAGGAATAGGCAAGAGAGGTGCAGAAAAATGGAACAGGGGTGCAGAAAAAGGCAAGATAAGTGCAGAAAGAGGGAAGAAGGATGTAGGAAGAGGTAAGAGGGGTGCAAAAAAGGGTAACATAAGTGCAGAAAGAAGCAAGAGTAGTGGAGAAAAAAGTAAGAGAGGTGCAGAAAGAGGGAAGTGGGTAGAGAAAGAGCAAGAGAAGTACAGAAAGAAGCAAGAGAGGTGTAGAAAGCGATAAGAGAGGTACAGAAAGAGGGGAGAGGGGTTCAGAAAGAGGCAACAGAGGTGCACAAAGGGGGAAGAAGGGTGCGGAAAGAGGTAACAGGGGTACAGAAAAAAGCAACAGAGTTGCAGAAAGAAGCAAGAAAAGTTGAGAAGGAAGCAACAGAGATACACAACGAGGTAAGACTGGTGCAGAAAGAGGCAACAGAGATGCAGAAAGATGGAAGAAGGGTGCAGAAAGAGGTAACAGGAGTACAGAAAGAGGCAACAGGGATGCAGAAAGAAGCAAGAGAGGTGCAGAAAGAAGCAAGAAAAGTGCAGAAAGGAGCAACAGAGGTGCACAAAGAGGCACGAGGGGTGCACAAAGAAGAAGAGAGTTGTAGAAACAGATAAAAGTAGTGCGGAAACATTCAAGAGGGGTGTAGAAAGAGTGAAGAAAAGTGCAGAAAGAGAGAATAAGGGTGAAGAAAGAGAGAAGAGAGGTGTAGAAAGAAAGAAGAAGGATATAGAAAGGAGTAATAGTTAGGTATTGAGTATAGGTAAAAACAAAGCAGCAACCCTTCACATGTTTGTGCTGTAAGTTTCATTATCTTTTTGAAACCATGCATGTATGAGTCTGTGCTCTTTGCTAGGGTACTATATATATAAAAAGCATACAAATATATGTATACTTCTGGTTTATATGTAAAGCATCTTCAAATGTATGACACATATGAGAATACATGTGCAAGTAGAGACATACCCCAATCACATTATGCAGGCCTTAAAAGTTGACAGACTGCACTTTAGATTTGATTTGAGTAGCAGTAGAGAAATTCTTTAGTTGTGCTCTGTGATTCTGTTGTATAGCTTGTGATTTCTTCTAATTGTAGGAATTATGCAGTGCCTGATATAGGTTTGGAGTACAATTAAAAATATTTCTTTATTTATACATAAGAATATTTGTATTTAATTATTTTAATAATAGTAAACTATTTAACAAAATTATTTAAACTTTTCTTTTTTTCAGATATTCCCCATAATTATTAAGAAAAATTCAGTATGACAAGAAAAGTGAAAAAGAAAAGACAACAAAAAAACGGTACTATTTAAAGGAGAGAGAAAAGCTGAAATTAGATGAAGTCCAACATGTGACATTGAAGAAAAAAACGTTTGGTAAGAGAACTAAAAAATTTGTTAAAAGAGTTTTAAAGAATGGAATGAATTTTCAATATAGGGAAAAGAGAAAGAAAAGTTATACAACCAATCAGAAGGAAACGAAAAAAGGACAAATTGATGGAAAATCAGGTTATGGGAAAACAATCTATATTGAAAGAAGGATGAAAGAATATAAAGACATTAGGAAGAGAATGTATAAAAGTAGAGTACTACAAAATGTATTGAAAGATTGCAAAACATAAAAGAAGATCAGCATTTTACAAGAAAAAACAACAGATTGAAAGTGTAGTCGAAAAGGCTTTTGAATTGAAAAGGAGATTGTTTATATTAGTATGAGAATGAAGACATTGAATAAAACAATGCACTTTATGAAGGAGAAAAGTAAAAAAAAAAGACTGCTTAATAGAAATAACTTTTGCAAAAAAAATTCGGGTGAATGGAAGCACACTTCTAGTACTGAACCTTTTTTAATGAAGAAAGCTATTTTCAACAAAGTACATTAGTTCATGCAGTTGATACCAGGGGTCGTTGCTATGAGGTTAAAAACGGTTGTCCAATTGAAAAAGAAAAGATGGTTTCTAGAAATGTGGAACAAGTAATAGCTGAAGAAGTTCAAGGGAGACGAACACAAGCTCCAGTGTATAAGTGGGATTGTAGTAGTATTTGTAGTATACAACAGGAATCTATTGATATATTACGAAATTTCTTATGAGATTATGGTAAAAAAAGTGTTAAACAAAAGATTAAGATGTTGCAAGGACTAGATCCTTGTAAAGTGAGAAAATATAGTAACTTGCAGGGTCATTCTCTGGCTTGTTTTTCTAGAAAAGTGTGTCGAAGTACTTTTCATCATTTAAGAATGTTAGCAGTACATCACTCAGAAATGCGGAAGTTAGTAAGAAGATTGTACTATGTAAAAAGTCCTGCATTATCTTTAAGTGAAATAAACACAGCTCTTTTGCATGGTTCAGTATTGGATGTAAAAAAAGTTTCTGATGATATAGAGTTTCATTTCTTTGGTCCTGAAGAGGAGTGTAGAAAAAGTGAGAGTTTGATAAGTGTAGGTGTTGAAGAAGAGGTGGAAGATAGTACTTCTGAGAAGTTTGCAGAACAAATTACAAAGTTTAAGGTAGTTTCTTGTGAAAAAACAAACTATGTTTGTATTTGTTGTCGACGTACTCACTATAGAAGTCAAACTAGAAATGTTGATGTGTATTTAAAAAGTGAAAAGGAAAACAATGATAAGTGGGAGCAATTTGGTGCTTATTTGTTGGTGGAAGGACGTTTTGAGTTGGGTAGTGATCAACATATTTGTAAATATTGTTACGACAAATTAGAAGAGAACAAAATGCCAGCTAGAGCTGTACATAACAACCTAGAGTTGGTAGCTATTCCTCCGGAACTGGTAGATTTAAATACTTATGAGTCCATTCTTGTTCAATCTGTGAATCCGTTTCAGGCTAAAGTTCGTATGGAGCCTAAAACAGGTAAGCTGCCTCCAACAGATTTACAAAGAGGTTTAAAAGGGAGAGTTGTGTATTTACCTTTAGATTTTAAGAAAAATATTGAAACTGTTGGTATAGAGAGAGAGGAAAGTGAACCTGTAGTTATTCTAGTTAATGGTGTACCAACAAAGAGTCGGAAAATATGGCAAGAGTTAGTAGATGTCACCAAACTTCAAAAGGCTACATTATATCTTGTACAAAACAATATTTATTATAAAAATGTATATGTGGAAGAACAAGAATTATCTATAGAAGATGAAAGAGAATTTCAACTGGCCAAATAGAAAAAGTGGACAACTCGAGGAGAGAAGAAATGTATGAACATTATAGTATACATCCTCTACATTCAAAAAAGTGATAGGAAACACTATTGAATTATTCCAAATGAAGAAAGCGAAGGGAATTCCCATGAGTGTATGGGAAAAAAGTTTAGAAGCTTGTTGCTTTCCACAGCTCTTCCCCACTGGAAAAGGTGGACGATATGATGAACGACCAATACAGATTCCAGCTTCAGAATATCGCACAACAAGATTGTACTCAGAAGATCCAAGATTTCGACAGTGTATTCCATATTTATTTCATCTTCTGTTTGAAAGTGACTTGTCTGGACTTTCATATGCAGTGAACCACATATTAAAAACAGGAGTTCATCTTGCACATCTTTCTGCAAAGGAATTTTTGGACAAAGTTCAACAAAGAGACGATCATTTAGAATCTCAGTTAATTAATTTGATGGCGTGTCAACGTGGTACTAATGAGTATTGGTTTCGTCGTCACGGAGAACTTAAATGTATGTTGAGGAACTTAGGAACCCCTACGTGGTTTGTTACGCTTAGCTGTGCTGAATACGCATGGGACGATTTACTTGAATTGCTACGAGAAGCAAATTCAAATGGAAAAAACATTGAATTGAAGACAGCTGGAGAACTCTGTTCTTTGGATCCGGTAAATGTGTGCAGATATTTTAATCATAGGTGTCAAGCTATGATGTCTTTTATCTGCAATAAAAATAATCCACCTCTTGGAGAAGTTATTGATTTCTTTTGGAGAAAGGAGTACCAAGCCAGAGGTGCTCCTCATATACACATGCTATTATGGATCAAGAATGCACCTAAATTTGGAACCGATTCTGATGAAACTGTTTTGTCTTTCATTGAAGACTATGTTACCTGTGCCATTCCCAAAAAAGGAGGAGAAAACAGCTTAAGACAACAAGTTTTACGGTTTCAAAGATGTGTAAAATATTGTCGACGAAAATACACGTCAAAGGGAAAACTTTATACAAAATGTCGTTTTTGATTCCCACGTCCAGTAATTTCAAAAGGAAGAGTCAACAATTTCATGTCAGCAGTAAGACATACTATAACTCGAAAATCTCCAAAGAATACTTACAACATAAAAAGAAGTGAAGATTCAAAGTATATTAATGACTACAATCCAGTGATTTTGACAATGTGGAAAGCAAATTTGGATATCCAGTATGTTGCAGATAATTCGATTGCTGTTGCTCGCTATGTTACATCATATATAACCAAATCTGAAAAGACGGAGTTGAAAGAAATGTGGGAAGAAATTTCACAAGAGAAGACTCTTAGTAACAAATTGTACAGCTTTAGTTTGAAGATGCTTCCCCATCGAGAGATTGGATCCTACGAATGTTCGGATCGGTTGACCCCTGCAAGTTTATATTCAAAGTCAAGAGGAATCATTTGGGTAAGTCTAGGTCTTGCTGCAACACGAAATTGAGTTTTGAAATCTGTACAAGAGATTGAATACTTAGCATTGAATGAACCAGAAAGTACAGATATTGTTAAAACAAATATGTTGGATACGTACTATCCCAAAAGAAGTCCACATCTGGAAAACATATGTCTCTATGAAGTACTACAACAATATAGTTTTAAGAGAAATGTTACAGAAAATATAAATGAAGAAAAATATGCAGTAATTGGATGTGATGGATGTCTGGAAAAACATGCCAAAGGAAATCTTATTAATCACAGAAAGCTCAGTTGCGAAACTCCAGATAAAAGGGAATTTTTCTATTTAGCACTTCTGCAACTCTTCAAGCCTTGGCACACTGAAATGGAATTACTTGGAGATTTTGACTGCTATGAAGATTCTTTTAATGCATGTAAAGATAGTATTCAATGCACAACTTGTCCAAATTTTCTACAAATGTTAAATGAAGAGATTGAACAAGAAACTACTACTGCAGCTGAAATAGCTAGAGACAGTTCTCAAGATAGTCAAAGTTCTGCTCCTCTAAGTCAAGGGGCCAGATATACGACCCTTTCATTTAACGCCTCACAATTTGCGACTCATTGCGAGTCACATATTGCGAGACGCTAAATGAAAAGTACAACAGTGTTATTACACTGTTTTGCGATTCCCAATGGGGTCGCAAATTGCGAGGCTCATTAATATTAATGAGCCTTTCGCAATTTGCGAGCCTGCTGGGATCAGCAGACCACCATTTCTGGGACTGCTTTTTAATAAAGCAGCTTTTTTTTAAATGCTGCCCGTTTTCCTTAAAGGTCCCTGGGACCACTGCCTGCCCTTAAAAAATATTTTTAGAGACAGTCACAAAGTGGAAGGGGCCCCTTCCAAATTGCGACTGCATTACCACCCTCTTGAAGAGGGTGGTAATTTGCAAGTGTTTGCGACTGCAATTGCGGTCACAAAACATTCACACATAGCATTGTGGACGCAATTAGGAAGGAAACGCCCCTTCCTAATTGCGACTGGCAATTCCTAAATAGCGAGTCGCAAATAAATTGCGACTCGCTATTTAGAAATTGTACATGGCCAACAGTGATTTTGCTTGCGCAAACGGGTTCGCAAACTCGTTTGCACATGCAAAATCACAATGTACGTCTGGCCCAAGATCCATTAGGACAACCAATTCTTGAAAATGAAGCAGCAATAGCCATGAATGAAGAAGAAATGGCAATGCAACAAGCACAACAGGATATAATTGAGTTGGGAAACTTGGAAGACCAACTCAATTTTGAACAAAAATAAATAATTCAGCAAGTGACACAACAGATATAGCATGGTTTACTGCATGAAAAAAAGAGTGCAACTGCACATCATTTAAACCGATTCAAATGTATATCAGTGGTCAAGCTGGAATAGGAAAAAGTTTCTTAATTAAAGTTTTGACCAGTTATCTACAGAAAACCACTGAATCACATTTATCTTGTGTTGTAACAGCTCCAACTGGGTTAGCGGCACACAAAGGGATTACATTACATCGTTTACTCATGCTACCAGTAGAACATGAAAATAATTTGGAATATCATAAACTATCTGGAGAAGCTTGTTATGAAGTCTCAAGACTATTAAAGAAAATGAAACTTCTAATCATTGATGAGGTGAGCATGGTCTCAAACTTAATGCTTGCCTTTGTACATTTAAGAATGCAACAGATTTTAAAAACAGATTATGATGTTTTATTTGGAGGAAAACATGTAATTGTATTTGGCGATCTACTACAACTGACTCCTGTGAAAGGACAACCAGTTTTTGAAACTCTTGACCATGAAGATACTAGGAAATCTTTGGGAAGTATTGGAAATGTAAACATTTGGTCTCATTTTGAATATAAAGAACTTATTAAGAATATGCGACAAGCAAGTGATGAACACTATGGAAACATTCTTCAAGATATAAGAATTGGAGTTTTGACACAACATGGTAAAGAAGCTTTACAAAGTCGGCTACTAACGAATTTGTTTCCAAATGAAAACATTGCACCTGAAATAATGTACAAAAAATTTGGAGAAAAGAAGTCTATAGTTTGCCTAATGCCAACACTGCAAGAGTGTTCTACATTCAATCATGAACTTTTGAAACTGGAAAAACAACGAATAGTGAAAATGGAAGCCATTGATAAAATGGAACACAAAGGAGTTACTATTCTTCTCTCAGAGAAATTACAGTCAAAATTGGATTCTTTGGAAAAGTCAGTGTCTAAGACTGCTGGTTTAGAAAAGACTTTATATGTATGTGAAAACTGTCGGGTAATTTTACGACGAAATTTGGATGTAGAAAAAGGTTTAGTAAATGGAGCAATGGGAAAAGTTGTTGATTTTGTTAATTATCAGAACAGTGATGGAACTGAATTTTTGAAGATTACATTTGATCAGATTGAAGAGGTAAAACAGATTGGACGTTGTGCTGTTCTTTTTTGCTTGTAAAAGACTTGCATGTTCGTAGAAAACAGTTTCCTCTTTCTTTAGCATATGCAGTAACCATTCATAAATCTCAAGGTTTAAGTGTAGACAGTGCTTTGGTAAATATTGGAAGTACAGTGTTTAAAGAAGGCATGGCATACGTTGCATTGTCTCGAGTAAGAACATTATCTGGTTTGTATTTGATTGATTTTGATGAGAAAAAGGTTAGTGCTGATGCAAATTGTGTAAGAGAGTATAATCGGTTAGGAAGACTGTATGCTCCTAACTTAGGTGAATATCCCGTATATGAAAAGCATGTAGTGTGTCCAAAACGAAAATATGACAAACATTCTAGTGAGGTTGAAAAAAAGAAAACAATTCAAGAGAATGATGAAGCTGCAAAGAAAATGAAAATGGACACTGTTGATGATATTGTAGGATACCAGTTAGAAAATAGTTCAGGTATTAACTGCTATGCTAATGTAATTGTGAATGTTGTGTTTTATCTGGGAGATCTCCATCTTCAAATTATGGAAAATCGAGAAAAAAGATTCTGTTCTTTACTACATAATGTTTTTCAAAAGTTGGAAACTGATAGAAGTAAAATCCATACTGCTTCTGGCATTCGGCATCTTTTGGATATATGTACTGGTTCTTCACAATTTACACTCAATATACAACAAGATGCACAAGAATTTCTTATGTTTATGCTTGGTGTAGTGGAAGATGAAGGAATAGAAATTGAAATTGTATTTGGACTAAGTTACAGATGGGATCATAAATGTGAAGAGTGTTCATTTTCTTCCAGCACTGGAATAGACACTGATCGATTCATATACTTGACGATACCAGATTGCAAATCAGTATCTTTTAACAAATTAGTAGAAACAGCTAATCAAAATATGAAATGCTCTCATTGTGAATCAGAAATGTTGTCAACGTTATATATAGAAAGATTTGGAAAATATGTTTTTAATGCTACAACGTTGTAGAGCAAATGGAAGAAAATTGGAAACAAAAATAACATTTTTTGTAGCAAGTCAACTATCAATTTCAGGAAGAACTTTTAAGGCTGTGGCTATTATTTTCCATGATGGACCTACTACAACATCTGGACACTATACTGTGTATTTGAAGTGCAATAAAGGATGGACACATTGCAATGATGCCCATTTGCAATTCAAATGTAGATTGCCATTCAAATTACCAGATTCATATCTGACATTTTTGATGCCAAAGTTTTGAAAACATCATTCGGCCTATTGGGAAGATGTAAACACAAATAAATGAGTTTATTTTGGATATTTTCAATGGAAATTGATTTGGAAACATTATTCGGCCTATTGGGAAGATGTGAAAAATTACTGTTTGGATTATTGTTTGAGCTAATTGTTATTGCATTTGCAAAATTGTGTTTGAAAGAAATAGTTTATATATTTGATCTTTATATTATATGCGATGTAAATGAGAATGTATATTTCAGAAATGTACTTCAGAGAAATAAATGATTTATTGTAGTGGAAAAATATAATTTAGAAACTGTAAATAGGTAAACAGATAGTTGAACTCGTTGTAAATATTTTCAACGCAGATTTGTTTTTTTTTACAATCTCATTGATTGCATTTTTTCCCCGCTGTTATATGATGATATACATTGAAATCACTGTGTATGGTGAATTCTAAAATTATGTTGTGTTCTTAAAACTATAATATTATAAGCAATAACAGTTTTTCTTCTTGTTTTTTACAGAAAGTAATACTAAATCTTGAAAAGATTTTAAATTCAGTTTACAATAAAACTACTGTAAAATAGCTTCACTAAGTTTGGTATCTACTTCAATAAAGAATGTAAGATGAAATAATGTAATAAGCATAATATATGAAGTAATGTTTACAGTCACTTTTATTGCAGTCATCCATTTTTTCAAGCACTACCCATGCACTCCTCCAATCACCCAGGCACTACCCATGCACTCATGCAATCACTCAGGCACTAGCCATGCACTCATACATGCACTCACGCACTTCTGCTGCACTTATGCAATCACTGAAGCACTACCCATACAGTCTTCCAATCATCCAGACACTACCTGTACACTCCTCTATGCACCCAGGCACTACCCATGCAGTCTTCTATGCACCCAAGCATTACCCATACACTCCTCCAATCACCTAAATATTACCCCTGCACTCATGCAATCACTCAAGCATTACCCATGCACTCCTTCAATCACTCAGGCAGTACCCATGCACTCGTCCAATTACCCAAATATTAGCCATGCACTCCTCCAATCACCAAGACATTACCTCTGCACTCATACAATTTATTTATTTATTTATTTTATTTATTTAGAAGTTTATAAAGCGCTCAGCTACCCCCAACGGGGGTGTACCGGCGCTGCGAACAGGCGGCAGAAGTAGGTACCAGGTAAGAACTAAGGGCTGGAAAACTGCCAGGTCTTTAGAGCACGTCAGAAGAGCATTTCAGACTTGGCAGAATGCAGAGAGAGTGGCAGGCTGTTCCAGACTTTGGCCGTGATCACTGCAAAGGCTCTGCCCCCCATTCTAGCCCGGCAAAAACGGGGAATCGCCAAAAGGTGAAGAAAATTTGATCTAAGGGTCCGGCTGCATTGGGCGTGCTTAAGTCGAGCTCTGAGATAAGCTGGTCCATGACCCTGGAAAGCTCTGAAAGCCAAGACAAGAGACTTAAACTGAATGCATTTGATCACAGGAAGCCAATGAAGCTTCCTCAAATGGGGTGTGATAGAATGGCGATATGGGATTTTGCATATCAGCCTCGCCGCCGCATTTTGAACAATCTGCAGGCGTCTAATCAGATATGCAGGTGCCCCCAGATAAAGACTATTTGCATAGTCAAGAAGTTAAGTGATCAAGGCATGAATGATGGTCCGACGGGACTCCAGGGGGAGAAGGTGGAGGATTTTGTGGAGCATGTGCAGTTTACCAAAGCAGGCTGAGGAAACTTGACTGATTTGGGATTTGCAAGACAGCTCATTATCAATCTGAAAACCAAGGTTCCTAGCCGAATCCACCGATTTAGGAGGGGGATTCAGCACAGATGGCCACCAAAGCGATGTAGGAGGGGGGCTTTTTTGGTTAAAAAACAGAACCTCAGTTTTGTCTGAATTGAGCTTAAGCGTGTTTAATGACATCCAAGTGGACATATTACACAGGCAGTGTCTAAAATGTGCAAATGCTGTTTCAGAGTGATCATCAAACGAAAACACCAATTGTGTGTCATCGGCGTAGGAGATCACTCTAACCCCACAGGATTCAACCAATGCTGCTAAGGGGGAGAGGTAAACATTGAAGAAAAGAGGGCTCAGGGCAGAGCCCTGAGGGACCGCACAGCTCAGGGGTTTCTCCGCAGAAACAAAAGGATGAAGAGAGACTTGCTGGGTGCGGCCACTAAGAAAAGATCGAATCCAGAACAGGGGGATGCCTTGAATCCCCAAGTAATAGAGTTTCTCTAGCAGCATGGAATGAGAGACCGTGTCGAATGCCGCAGACAGGTCAAGAAGCACTAACATGGCTGCTTTGCCTGAATCCACGCATTCGCGCATGGTCTCTGAGACTTCCAGGAGGGCAGTTTTTGTGCTATAGCCGGATCTAAACCCGGACTGGGAGTCATGGAAAAGATGACGAGATTCAAGATAGCTTGACAATTGTTCCTAAACTAGTTTTTCCAAGATTTTGGCAGGCGCAGGTAGAAGGGAAATAGGACGGTCATTTTTAAAGACCGACGGGTCAGCGTCCGATTTTTTTAGAATAGGCACTAAGAAGGCCTGTTTCCAGGTGGAGGGGAAGATACCGGGGAAGATACCAGTGCAGAGAGAAGAATTCCAGATCTGGTTCAGAGGAGAAATAATTAAGGGGGCTAGGATGCTAAAAAATTGTGCCGGGCAGGGGTCCAAAGGAGAGCCAGATTTACAGGCAAGCAATTTTTGGAGTGAAGTAGCAACAGAGATGGGGTGGAAAGTAGTCAGCGCTTCACTGTTGACCGCCCCGGAAACAGGGATAGGGGACAGTGGAGATGGAACAAACGTTAAATAGATATCCTGAATTTTATCATAAAAGAAATCAGATAACCCATTACAAAGATCCTGAGTAGGAGGAGCTGTGCTCGCAAAGGCAGACGGCTGTGTAAAATCTTTAACTATTTTGAAAAGAGTTTTTGAGGAGTTACCAGCGATGTGAATTTTATTGATAAAGAACTCTCTCATCGTAGAGCGCTTAAGTTTATGAAAGTTGTTTATGGTGGCTTTATAGGCTGATTTAGCCGCAGGATCATAAGCTGATCTCCAAATGCGCTCCAGTCTCTTAGAGCAGCTTTTCTCGGCACGAAGCACAGGGGTAAACCAAGGAGCAGATGGTTTCAATCTTGAGGAGTTGATAGGTTTTAGGGGGGCGACCGTGTCAAGGGCCAAAGAGAGCCAGCTATTAAAGTTTACCACATCAAACTCAGGATCAGCCGCCAGCTGAAGGGGGTGGAGGAAAGAGCAGGAGTCATGAAGTTACTGGTAATTTTAAACCATTTCCTTCTGAAATCCCGGGTAGGGGGAGGGTTAGACGGTCGAAGAGGGAGTGCCATGCTAAACGGAATTAGGAAATGGTCGGCCCATGTAAGTGGAAGGGGAGAAGCAGTAACCAAGTTGGAGTTGTTAGTGAAAAGTAGGTCAAGCGTGTGACCGGCCCGATGGGTGGGGCCACTAACCCGCTGGGTCAGATTAAGGCCCTCCAGTGTCTCTAAAAGTTGGCGGGCTTTAGTGCAGTGTATATCATCCACTTCCACGTTGAAATCTCCAAGGATTGTAAAATTGGGGTGTTTAAGCGACAGGTCAGCAACTAAATTGTAGAGTTCTGGTAGATGATGGGGCGGGGAATTCGGGGGTCTGTAGATTAGAATTCCAGCCATAGCAACTTTAGGAGCTAATGTTATACTAAAATACATGGCTTCTAAGGGTCCAATATTTGTGAGTTTCCTATATGAAATTTCCCAGCTCGAGTGAAGGATCACCGCAACTCCACCTCCCACCTTATCGTTAGCCCTATTTACCCCCGCAAATCGATAATTACTGGGAATAGCTAGAGTAAGGTCGGGATTGGAGTGGTCCCTGACCCATGTTTCAGTAAGAAACATTAGATCCCAGGCATGTGTTTCAAGAGAGAGCCAGATATCGTCTGAATGGCGGGGGAGGGATCTGCAATTGAGTAAGCAGGCTTTAATGGAGGGGGAGTGAGTCGAATTTACGTTTAAGGTGCAGGAGACAGTAGGCAATGCAGGCGATGCAGGGAGAGGTGCCAAAGAATCTAGCATAAAAGTGAAAGAACAGGAATCGCATTTAAATTGGGCAGAATGCCCAGAGAACTCATGGATAACCGGGGAAGCACAATACCTGTCTCTTAGGTTGAAGAGTTGGGCCCTAGACCAATGTATAGGAACATCAGAAGGGCTACCGACAGAATGGCTTGCGCTAGTCGCAGAACAGTCGCAAACGGGCGCAGACGGGCTTGCCTTTGGCGCTGCGGGTCGGAAATGACATGCAGCTTTTGTAGCCGGCGGGCACTAGAATGCTAACCGTCCAGCACCGCCCCCGTCACAGGCTGGAAGAGTAAACCTCAATGCCGCTGGCACCCTTCACAGCAATCGGGCAAGCCCGTGGTGGACCGGGGTGCGGGACGGGAGGCACCAGATAGCCATAGGGAGACTCCTTCAAACAAGGTAAGAGTATATGCGGTAGCGAATGGCTGTTGATATTTAAAGTGCAAAAGTGCGGAAGATATCTACAAGCATGAGGCTAGACAAAATAGATTCAAAGAAATAACAGACAACAGGCTAAAAGCAGATTAAAATTGATAAAATCAATGTCAAAACAGGTAACTTGTATCTACGCGCGTCACCCAGGCATTACCAATGCACTCATGCAATAATCCAGGCACTACCCATGCACTCATGAAATAACCCAGCCACTACCCATGCACTCATCCAATCACTTAGGCAGTACCCATGCACTCCTCCAATCACCCAGACATTCTCCTGCACTCATGCAATAACCCAGGCATTACTCATGCACTCCTCCAATCACCCAGACATTAACTCTGCACTCATGCAATCACCCAGGCATTACCCATACACTTACAAAATCACCCAGGCATTACCCATACTCTTACAAATTCACCCAGGCATTACCAATGCACACCTTTAATCACTCAGGCAGTACACATGCACTCCTGCAAACACCCAGACATTACTCCTACACTCTTGCAATCACCAAGGCATTACCCATGCACTCCTTCAATCATCCAGACATTACTCCTACACTTATGGGATCACACAGGCATTAGCAATGCCCTTCTTCAATCACCCAGGGACTGCCCATGCACTCATGCAATTACTCAAACATTACCCATGTGTTTCTTCAATCACTCAGGCAGTACCCATACACTCCTCCAATCACCCAGGCACTATGCATACACTCATGCAATAACCCAGGCACTACCCATGCAGTCCTTCAATCATCCAGATATTACTCTTACACTTATGGAGTCACCCAGGTATTACTCATACAGTTCTCCAATCACCCAGACATTACCTCTGTACTCATGCAATCACCCAGGCATTACCCATGCACTTACAAAATCACCCATGCTCTTACAAAATCACCCAGGTATTTCCAATGCACACCTTTAATCACTCAGGCAGTACCCATGCACTCCTGGAAACACCCAGACATTACCCCTACACTCTTGCAATCACCCAGGTATTACCCATGTACTCCTTCAATCATCCAGACATTACCCCTACACTCTTGCAATCACCCAGGTATTACCCATGTACTCCTTCAATCATCCAGACATTACTCCTACACTTATGGGATCACCCAGACATTAGCAATGCACTTCTCCAATCACCCAGGCACTACCCATGCACTCATGCAATCACTCAAGCATTACCCTTGCGTTTTTCAATCACTAAGGCAGTACCCATACACTCCTCCAATCACCCAGGTACTACGCATACAATCATGCAATAACCCAGGCACTACCCATGCAGTCCTTCAATCATCCAGACATTACTCTTACACTTATGGAATCACCCAGGTATTACTCATACAGTTCTCCAATCACCCAGGCACTACCCATGCACTCATGCAATCACCTAGACATTACTTATGCACTCCTTCAATCACTTAGGCAGTACCCATGCACTCCTCCAGTCACCCAGACATTACCCTTGCCCTCATGCAATCACACAGGCACTACACATGCACTTACAAAATTATCCAAGCATTACCAAAGCACTCCTTTAATCACTCAGGCAGTACCCATGCACCTCCAATCACCCAGACATCACTCTTGCACTCTTGCAATCACCCAAGCATTACCCATGCACTGTTTCAATCATCCAGATATTACTCCTACACTTATAGAATCACCCAGGCATTAGCCATGCACTACTTCAATCACTCAAGCAGTACCCATGCACTCCTCCAATCACCAAGGCAGTACCCATGCACTGCTCCAATCACCCAGGCATTACACATGCACTCCTTCAATCACTCAGGCATTAGCCATGTACTCCTCCAATCACCCAGACATTACCTCTGCACTCATGCAATCACCCAGGCATTAGCCATGCACTTACAAAATCATCCAGGCATTACCCATGCACTTACAAAATCACCCAGGCATTACCAATGCACTCCTTTATTCACTCAGGCAGTACGCATAGACTCCTGCAATCACCCAGACATTACTCATACAGTCTTGCAATCACCCAGGCATTACCCATGCATTCCTTCAATCATCGAGACATTACTCCTACACTTATGGAATCACCCAGGCATTAGCCATGTATTTCTCCAATCACCCAGGCACTACCCATGCACTCATGCAATCACTCAGGCATTACCCATGCATTTCTCCAATCACTCAGGCAGTACCCATGCACTCTTCCAATCACTCAGGCACTACCCATGCATTCATGCAATCACCCAGGCATTACCCTGTATGGGTAATGCCTGGGTGATTGCATGAATGCATGGGTAGTGCCTGGGTGAATGGAAGAGTGCATGGGTACTGCCTGAGTGATTGGAGAAATGCATGGGTAATGCCTGAGTGATTGCATGAGTGCATGGCTCATGCAATCACTCATGCATTACTCATACACTCCTCCAATCACCCACACATTACCTCTGCACTCATACAGTTACCCAGGTGTTACCCATACACTTACAAAATCACCACACACTACCCTTGCACTACTCCAATCACCCAGGCACTACCCTTGTACTCATGTAATCACTCAGGCATTACCCATGCACTCCTCCAATCACCCACACATTACCTCTGCACTCATGCAATCACCCAGGCATAACCCATGCACTTACAAAATCACCATGCACTACCCTTGCACTCCTCCAATCACCCAGGCACTACCCTTGCACTCATGCAATCACTCAGGCATTACCCATGCACTCCTCCAATCACCCACACATTACCTCTGCACTCATGCAATCACCCAGGCATAACCCATGCACTTACAAAATCACCATGCACTACCTTTGCACTCCTCCAATCACCCAGGCACTACCCTTGCACTCATGCAATCACTCAGGCATTACCCATGCACTCCTCCAATCACCCACTCATTACCTCTGCACTCATGCAATCACCCAGGCGTAACCCATGCACTTACAAAATCACCACGCACTACCCTTGCACTACTCCAATCACCCAGGCACTACTGTTGCACTCATGTAATCACTCAGGCATTACCCATGCATTCCTCCAATCACCCACACATTACCTCTGCACTCATGCAATCACCCAGGCATAACCCATGCACTTACAAAATCACCACGCACTACCGTTGGACTCCTCCAATCACCCAGGCACTACCCTTGCACTCATTCAATCACTCAGACATTACCCATGCACTCCTCCAATCACCCACACATTACCTCTCCACTGATGCAATCACTCAGGCACTAGCCATGCACTCCTGCAATCACCCAGACATTAGTCCTGCACTCTTGCAATCACCCAGGCATTACCCATGCACTCCTTCAATCATATATACACTACCTGTACACTTCTCCATATATTCCACTTACCACAATTCATACAACACTTACAATTTTTTCTTTTTTAAACCAAATAGGCGGTTCTGAAAAGAACCATTATTTTTCTTCTTTTTTTGTTTTATATATATTTTTTTTTTTTTGAACTTTTTAAATTTTTTGGGTGTTTTTAAAAACAAAAATGAAAAACTAAACAGAACCAACAGTGAAAATGATCAAAAATTATGCAATTAGGAACTCATTGCTTTAGAAAAAAAAAGAAAATTAACAATAGTGGTTCCTAATAGCAACCAGGATGGCATCCAGTGATTGCTCACCAAAACATAGAATTTTGTGACATTTCACACAACGCTGCTCTACTCTAGCAAACTCAGGGATGATGTTTGGAGTGCTAGTCATGGTAGAACCAGATGATGTGCTTGGTCCAGCAGTGTTGTCCTCGGTTCTCCGCTTTTCTTCTTCCCGTCGATGCTGTTCTCGTGCGAGATGCCGAGGATGGATAGTCTGCAAATGTTTTAACATCGATGATGTCCCGCAGGAATATTTTTTATCTGAAACTCGTGAGAGAACATTCCCACAAATGGTGCAGGTAACTTTTCGGGCATTGACTTTCTTTTTCCCTGGTGGTATTGAGAAAAATGCCCACAAAATACTTTCAAATCTTTTCTTCACAGGTTCCTCCAGTTCTTCTTCCTCTTCAGGTGGAATCTGCTGAGGATCATTTCCAGCTGCCATTTTTAAATCAGTGAAAAAAACCACCAACAAAAGACAAAGAAGAGGATCAGAAAACAATAGGTGTGTCTTCTGAGATGATCTTAAAGGAATGAAACAAATGGGTGGGGTCCTTCAAGTTCTAGAATCAAAAGGTTCTTAACCAATGAAATTGTTTCTTTTGAAGTCACATGGGATTCGTGCACCCGGCAGGCACCCAGCGCGCACCCGATGCGATTCCCGAAAAAAATATTTGACAATGATATATCTTTATTACAATTACAAATATATGATATTTAAATTTACATTAAATAATCTCTTGCTACAATATACATACTAAAGTTATATACATATACTTTTAAAACAAAAAAATTTACGGTGGATTCGCGCACCCGGCGTGACCCCCGGAAATACATATGTGATGTTACGTGGGGCCGAGCTTCGCGCACCCGTCGCTTACCAAACGCGCATCGTACATGACTTAACTAATATGGTGACAAAATTTGGGGATTTGCGCAACCACCGTGATTGGTACACAATGGGTATGCAAATCCACTTTAAAAAAAATAATAATTACATTTATATTTTAGAAAAGAGAAAACATCACATTATTTTTACAAAATATTAAAAAATAAGAAAAAGTATTTTTGGTACATTATACTTAGATATTAGCATTTAAAAAACCTTTCAAATTCAGGGATGTTATAGTTAGAAATTAGCATTTAAAAACGTTAGAAATTCACTGAAAAAACCAGCGGTTTCAGGGACGTTATAGTTAGAAATTAGCATTTAAAAAACCTTTGAAATTTACTGAAAAAACTATAGGTTTCAGGGACGTTATAGTTAGAAATTAGCATTTAAAAAACCTTGAAAATTCACTGGAAAAAACACACCTTTCAGGGACGTTATACTTAGTTGGACATTTCACTCGTTCAAAACCAGAGAAATTCGGCCGTTATAGTTAGTTGAGCTAGCTATAACTCGCGCCCCCGCAATGCACTGCTGATGACGTCACATATTACATCACTCATGACATGGTCAGTGACATCACTGATGACATCTCAAATGACATCACTGATGACATCATCTGCTTAATATCTGACACAACTCCTCACACCCTAATATAACCTTTCATACACCCACTCTGAAATAAAGACTACCATTCTTGAAACCATAGACACACCAATACCAGTTGGTACATACCCACTCACTGATTCATAGGTCTACACACAACCACTCATTCACCGATACAGTCACTCATACATGCAGTCACTCATCAATACAGCCTCTGATATATGCACTCATACACCCATACAGACACTCACATACTGACACTTACCCATAGAGTTACTCACACACCAAGTCAGTCATCCAAAGACTCAATCACACTGCCATTTACTCACCAATACAGTTATACACACACCACCTCACTTATTCATACAGATACTAACACATAGTTACTCTCTTATACAATCACTGACACAAGCACACACTCATCCATACAGCCACTCTCACAATCACTCACTCTCACATATAGGGGGATATTCTCAAGAACGTGCGATAAACATCGCCAAAATAGGTTAACGCTAGTTTTCATATCGCCGTCTATCGCGGGAAAATAACTCTGTGTCAACGTGGCATTCTCAACATGGCGGTAACATGCGATAGTACCCTGATAACGCGGCAAATGTCCGCGATAACAGTACCGGGACGGCAAAAAAAATCCAAACCCGAACGCGAAAAAAGTTGCGATGGGCCCAACCGCGATAAGACAAACAGCGAAAAGCAGCGCCAGGCCTGCAATTCACACACGTCAGGCATGAAAAACCACTACAAAAGCAGAAAAACAACCACAAACAAAAACCAAACTACAGCGAAGCACAATGGAGGCAGCCGGAGCAGGTACAGAGGACGACCAGAACCCCACAAGCCCCCCGGAGGACCAGCCTGGGACCTCGGAGTCAGGGAAGGGCAAGGACAAGAAGAAGAGGAAGACGCGGTTCAGTCCGCAGGAAAACAGGATCCTGGTCATGGAGGTGACAGAACACCATCAACAACTGTTCGTCACCTCCACTGTGTCATTGGCAACAAAAAATGGAATATGGCAGTCCATCGTGGACAAGGCGAATGCAGTCGGAGTGCTGAGGAGGACAATGGACGAGATCAAGAGGCACTGGAATGATGTGAAGCGCAAGACCAAGCAGAAACTCGCAGACAACCAGAAGGCAGCAATGCAGACTGGAGGTGGGAGTCCAGCGCCACAGGAGGAGCTGGATGAGATGGAGGAAATGGTGACCACAGTCATCAGTGGGGAGACAGTGGCATGAGTTGGGGGAACGGACACTGCTCAACATGACCCGACACAACAGCAACAGGGTGAGTAACCACCAGGGACTGGGGGACGGGGGAGATGGGCACAATGGCACACATGCACAATTAAGTAGAGCACATCTGCGGACAAACCATGGCCAAGAGTCACAACTCCAATCAAGAGCCCAATTTACCCAAGTCTGCAACATCACAGCACTGCATAAGCACAGAAGTGAAAGCCACACCGCCTGAAAGGGATAAGGGCCAGCCAAATCAGAGCTGAAGGGGCAACTCACCCACATTGCAGCACACACACATAAGATCCAGAGCACCACAACATTTACAACTATGTTGAACAAACAGCAACACCAGCACAACAGAACAGAGGACACAACTGCTGCCGCTTGTGTGTGGAAAATGGCCATTCGCATGTGGCATAGCTGGAAACTGTGAGATGATAATGTACTAGTACAACCCCACATCCCTGATGGTGTAGTAATGCATGTATGCCTGTGACCCAGATACGCAGTGAGACACACATTGTCATACAAATCAACACTCATCCCAGTTGAATTCAAGTGAAGGTGCGTAGACTTTATTAGCATATGCGTGTCAGTACGGCCAAGATAAGTGCCACAACATGCAGACCAATGCAGCAGTATGTCAGAACGTGTAACGTTGCCAAGCGCTGCTGTCCACTCTGGGGGAGTGCCGCACCATTCACAGGTGTGTGTTTACCCACGTTGTTGTCCGCTCATGTATTCGGAGTCCAGGCGAATGCAGCCATGTCCACTGTCGTCGTGGGAGATGTGACCAGAACCCCAAGTTTCAACAAGGTGTTGGGACATGTGCAATGTGTTCCAAACTGTTGTGTCTGCAGGTACGTAGTTACACGTCCATGAAAGCGAGTGCAGCTTCGTAGGCAATCATTTCGAACTTGAGGTCGTTGTCGACTTCATCGAACAGGACAGCGGGGCTAACCATTAGCAGGTCCAGACAGATGTGCTGCGTCCACCCCCTTTCACCAATAGGGGAGCGGCTCAATGTGGTCACTGCACACGAGGAGTTCTGCAATCTCCCAGGTCCAGCTGCCAGCATGTATGCCAAGTATCCAGGCATCCCATAGACAGGCGTCACGGTGACACTCATCGTCGTGGGCCAACAGGGGGCACACACACATGTCGAAATCCAGTTCGGCTACCGTCCTGTTGGATAGGCAGACATCCATGGACCACTCCAATATGCACGAGCAACAATGCAACACAGGGTGCACGCAGGTGATGTTGGCAAGGCGGAAGCATAGCCGATAACTGATCCACAGCACTACAAATGGCAGTGCCCCCAGTAAAAGCAGCATACGTGCACGATACAGTTCCACGTGACAAGGGTTGTGCATGTGTCTGGGATGGTCTGCCATTGCGTTAGTGGCTCTGGTTGAAGCTGCACTGTTCTGACCTGCGCCAGTTCTGTGGATGAAATGTCACAGCTCGGATCAATGAGTTGTTTAAGTGTGCAACGGTTGTACACCTGGGATGGTGTGGGAGTAAGTGTGAAGGCCATTCCATGCAAGATAACTCCGAGCAAGGACTTCTGTGTGTGGGGTGTGTATACGTTGGTCTGTCGTCAGGCTGTGCGTAGTGTGGGAGTCGTCCTCAACTGATATCGTATCTGTCAGGGGGTGCCGGGCACATGCAATTCCGAGGTCGAATGTGCAGATGTGCTTCCGCCTGATAGTTCAGTGAAAGGAGCTTTCATCCCTAATGTCAGTTTGTCATCAGCTTGCATTTATGAAGTGTGATGTGGCTTGTTGGGTGTGGGGTGGGATGTGTGCGACTTTGGGATTCATGTTTGACATGACTTGCATGTGGCAAATTAGCGGCATCACCGTGTGTTACGTTGCCTCACAGCTGCTCCTCCCTCCCCCAAAGCCTATTTACTTGTGTGCGCTGCGCGGTTGCATCGCTTGCACTCCAACGGCACACCATTGTCATGCCTGTCTGCGCATGTCCACAAGTCTGACAATGACACTGTGATGTTGGCCGTTGAAGGTGGGCGGCCACGTGAGTGTAGACCTATGGTAAGGATAGTGCGGACACAGATGTAGAGTTCATGCCTGGTTGAACTCGCGCTGCCACTAAGGCTAGGCATTTGGCTCATGCTGTGGCAATGCAGATACACACAACACTTGGCATGTATGAGCCAAGACCCCGAACGTCATTTCTCCGTTCGTGCGAGACCACCCTCCGGGTGCATGCTACATTGCAACATTGTCAATTGCGGGCCGGGTGGCGCCGACACTACAACAGAGACACACGCATTGGTGACTTCCTTGTCCAGGACAGAACTGAACCACACCCTGAGCTCCGGGCTAATTCTACACACCCCTGTGCTGGACTGACGTACGCCGGCACAGCCCACTCCGCTTACGCTTACAGGGGGAGACGACAAAGCTACATGTCCAAGGTCTAACCCGCTGCCTGAGGTGACATGCTTGCGTCCGCTGTCCACAGCACGATGTGATGTGGTAGGGCCAGGGGCCATCACACATACATAATGACCACACGGACACACTTAGATAGATAGTGGAACTGGCTAAGGGCACGTGCGCCCGGCCCCTTTTTATTACCAGGGTCACATGTCCAGTAACGCCTGTGCTGGATGGGTGTGGGGTGAGTGTAAGCCAGCCCTCAGGGAGTGGTTGGTGCTGGCAACAACTAGAACAGTGATCATCGGATCACACACACAGAGTCACTCAGAAGGGTCCCTGACTTGCAGTACACTGAGGTAGGGGCACCAGAACTGGCCTCACACACACATATGATTACATCATAAAGGGTCCATGACTTGAGCTACACAGAGTTCGTGGCACTGGAAGCGCTCGGCGGGTGCACGGCCTGTGATGATGCGTCGTCCGGGCGGGCCGCCCTGGAAACAATGTCTGTTGCCTACTGGATTGCGCCATGAATAAATGAAGGCTCAATTTGAATTGTGAGCCCTGCTGACCGCAGTGTAGGCCGGAGGCAGCGGTCAGAAAGGGTCCGCAGCCGCGTGGCGATGACTTGAGCTGCACAGAATTAGTGGCACCTGGACCGCTCAGCGGGTGCGCTGCCTGCGATGATGCGTCGTTTGACTTGGGGGACCTGCTGACCGCAGTGTAGGCCGGAGGCAGCGGTCAGCGAGGGCACAAAGCCACGTGGCGATGACTTGAGCTGCACAGAGTTAGTGGCACCTGGAGCGCTCAGCGGGTGTGCAGCCTGCGATGATGCGTCATTTGACTTGGGGGACCTGCTGACCGCAGTGTAGGCCGGAGGCAGCGGTCAGCGAGGGCCCACAGCCACGTGGCGATGACTTGTGGTGCACTGAGTTAGTGGCACCTGGAGCGCTCAGCGGGTATGCAGCCTGCGATGATGTGTCGCTTGACTTGGGGGACCTGCTTACCGCAGCGTAGGCTGGAGGCAGCGGTCAGTGAGGGCCCACAGCGACGTGGCGATGACTTGTGGTGCACTGAGTTAGTGGCACCTGAAGCGCTCAGCAGGTGTGCAGCCAGCGATGATGCATCGTCCGGGCGGGCCGCACTGGGAGCAATGTTCTTTTTGCCTACTGAATTCTGCCTCAATATTGCCACGTGGCGTCGACTTGTTGCACAGGGTCAGTGGCACCTGGAGCGCTCAGCAGGTGCACAGCCAACGATGATGCGTCGTCCGGACGGACCGCACTGGGAGCAATGTTCTTTTTGCCTACTGAATTGTGCCTCAATATTGCCACGTGGTGTCGACTTGTGTTGCACAGGGTCAGTGGCACCTGGAGCGCTCAGCAGGTGCACAGCCAACGATGATGTGTCGTCCGGGAGGGCCGCACTGGGAGCAATGTTCTTTTTGCCTACTGAATTCTGCCTCAATATTGCCACGTGGCGTCGACTTGTGTTGCACAGGGTCAGTGGCACCTGGAGCACTCAGCAGGTGCACAGCCAACGATGATGCATCGTCTGGGCGGGCCACACTGGGGGCAATGTCTGTTGACTAGTGGTTTCCTCCATTAACAGAAATGTGGCACGATTTGAATTGTGGGACCTGCTGACCGCAGTGTAGGACTAAGGCAGTATCCGGCACACACATGACTCCGTTTTGCTGTGCCGCTGGATGCGCTGGGGGCCTGTGTCGCGGAGTCTGGAGGTCATGGCGGCGGACTCGTGGCAGGGTGAGGTGCGACGCCCTGGCAGACGCGTTGCCCATCACGGAAGAGAACCACGCCCAGAGCCCCGGCCTTTTTATCCGCACTCCTACGCTGGAGTGGTGTACGCTGGCCCAGCCCACTGCGCTTACGCTTACAGGGGGGGACGGCACAGCTACATGTCCAAGGTCTTGCCCACTGCCTGAGGTAACATGTTTGCGTCCACTGTCCACAACACTACAAACCCCAGCAGTATATGTCCACATGGACATGTCTGTGCTCTGCATTCTGAGGTCTGTCCAGCACATCACCACCACACTTGGCATTGTGTACATTCTTCTTCATGGGTGAGTTGCCTTCTTTACACATACTTGGTTCCCACCTCTCCCCACATTCTGCACTTGTGATGCTGAGGGAGCATGCTGTTTTCGGAAGGTCCGCTGTCTTGTCCTATGCTGCCTCGGTAGTAGTCCGGGGGGGTCTGGAGGGGGGGGATCCTGGGGGTGGTGGCGGTGGGTGTTGTGGCCCTCTTGGGTCTCCGAGCTGCATGTTCATTGGCTCCATGGCATCTGTGGGTCTTCAGATGTGGCTCTGGGCTGGGCTCCCTTTCATACTGCAGGTAGTCATCCTGCTTAGCACCAGCAAAAGGCAGGTGTTAAATCCCTGCAGCTAACGCGCCTTATCGCCTGTTCTTGGTTCGCATCGCAGATCTGACTGGTCGTTGAGAATTGTGCGAAGTGGTGTTTTCGTGTGTTTTTGCACGGGAACGCCTACTCTGCATATCATTAGCATTAGTTGTCGCACTCATCCATGGCGATGTTTTTTGCGGTAGCTATCGCAGGAAAACTGGCAATGTCAGCAGTTTGCACCAGCTTGTAAATAGGACGAAAAATCAATCGCCACTTTTGCGGCGCTAAAGTGCTGATAAATCGGCGATAAGTCCTTGAGAATATGCCCCTCAGTCAGTTATATACTCCAACACTCACATATACTGCCTTTCACATATGTAGTTACTCACCCATATACCACTGAAACATCTTTACACTCACTGACACAGCCATACGTACAGTCACTAACCCATACAGCCCCTCGCAGATGCACTCATAAACCCATACACTCACTGAATCACCCACTCACACATCCATGTGGGGAGTTACACTTCCCCACCCACCCATACACACACTCAGATACCCATATAGGTACTCAGACAACCAATCATTAACCCATATAGAAGGGGGAGGGAGCACACTGCCTAACATCCCAGCACAGTTCACCCCATTGCATCCTGGTAAATGCAGTACGCTTACTTTCAAAGTTGCTGTAGTCTTTCACCAAAGTTGGTGCAGATAGTACTGTTATCTCTAGACACGTGTTTCTGGGTTTAGCCCGTCATCAGTAGAGAGCAAAAAGTAGTAAGGAGCAGAGAAAAGTCATCAGGGGTTGCTGAAATGGTGCCCAAGTCTTCACAGGTCACAGTACCTCTCCACAGGCACACAGGTGCATCCCAGGAGAGCTCGTCAGCTCGTTGGCTCAAGGGAGCCTTTTGAACACAAGGGGGGAGGGAGCACACTGCCTAACATCCCAGCACAGTTCACCACATTGCATCCTGGTAAATGCAGTACGCTTACTTTGAAAGTTGCTATAGTCTTTCACCAAAGTTGGTGCAGATAGTACTGTTATCTCTAGACACGTGTTTCTGGGTTTAGCCCGTCATCAGTAGAGAGCAAAAAGTAGTAAGGAGCAGAGAAAAGTCATCAGGGGTTGCTGAAATGGTGCCCAAGTCTTCACAGGTCAAAGTACCTCTCCACAGGCACACAGGTGCATCCCAGGAGAGCTCATCATCTCGTTGGCTCAAGGGAGCCTTTTGAACACAAGGGGGGAGAGAGCACACTGCCTAACATCCCAGCACAGTTCACCCCATTGCATCCTGGTAAATGCAGTACGCTTACTTTCAAAGTTGCTGTAGTCTTTCACCAAAGTTGGTGCAGATAGTACTGTTATCTCTAGACACGTGTTTCTGGGTTTAGCCCGTCATCAGTAGAGAGCAAAAAGTAGTAAGGAGCAGAGAAAAGTCATCAGGGGTTGCTGAAATGGTGCCCAAGTCTTCACAGGTCACAGTACCTCTCCACAGGCACACAGATGCATCCCAGGAGAGCTCGTCAGCTCGTTGGCTCAAGGGAGCCTTTTGAACACAAGGGGGGAGGGAGCACACTGCCTTAACCCATATAGACACTGATGAAGCTACGCACCATCTCATGCAGCGACTTACAAAGCAACTGACAGACTGATACAGACATTCACACAGATTAGTCATTCACCCATGCATTCACTAAGACACATTTAATCACTCACTTATACAGTCAGTCACGCACCCACTAAATCATCCATTGACATACTCATACACCCACTGATTCTTCAATACACCTTGGCATATATATATATATATATAAAACATACCTAACCTTTCAGAAACAATCAGTCCCTGGATAATGTCATCAGTGATGTCATTTGAGATGTCATCAGTGATGTCACTGACCATGTCATGAGTGATGTAATATGTGACGTCATCAGCAGTGCATTGCGGGGCACGAGATATAGTTAGCTCAACTAACTATAACGGCCGAATTTCTCTGGTTTTGTATGAGTGAAATGTTCAACTAACTATAAATTCCCTGAAACCTGTGGTTTTTTTCAGTGAATTTCTAAGGTTCTTTAAATGCTAATTTCTAACTATAACGTCCCTGAAACCTATGGTTTTTTCAGTGATATATATATATATATATATATATATATATATACAAAAAGGACCATTGATGGACAGAATGCAGAACAATGTCATACATTCACCCCAGTACAGAGATCTGGGCCTAAATCAATCGTTTTTTTGCTCACCATGCCATTGCAGTTTGGACCTAGCCATATGCAAATCAGTCTTGACCCTGCGCCCAATGGGAACAGTCCAGCCCAAACTGCCAGGCCAGGTCCTCCCTGGACTGGAAACAAGCATCCTAGGACCGGTTTCGGGCTTTCAGCCCTCATCAGCCAGGATAGCTTGACTCCAGAGGCATGGAGAGCACGGGACCCACATCTGGGCATACCCGTCCCACTCATGGTGACAAATGCAAAAAGAACAATTGATGGACAGAACGCAGAACAATGTCATACATTCACCCCAGTACAGAGATCTGGGCCTAAATCCATTGTTTTCTTGCTCACCATGCCATTCCAGTATGGACCCAGCCATATGCAAATCAGTCTTGACCCTGCGCCCAATGGGAACAGTCCAACCCAAACTGCCAGGCCAGGTCCTCCCTGGACTGGAAGCAAGCATCCTAGGACCTGTTTCTGGCTTTCAACCCTCATCAGCCAGGATAGCTTGACTCCAGTGGCATGGAGAGCACGGGAGCCACGTCTGGGCATACCCGTCCCACTCGGGGTGACAAATGCAAAAAGAACAATTGATGGACAGAATGCAGAACAATGTCATACATTCACCCCAGTACAGAGATCTGGGCCTAATTCCATCATTTTTTTGCTCACCATGCCATTCCAATTTGGACCCAGCCATATGCAAATCAGTCTTGACCCTGCAACCAATGGGAACAGTCCAGCCCGAACTGCCAGGCCAGGTCCTCCCTGGACTGGAAACAAGCATCCTAGGACCGGTTTCGGGCTTTTAGCCCTCATCAGCCAGGTAGCTTGACTCCAGTGGCATGGAGAGCACGGAACCCACGTCTGGGCATACCCGTCCCACTCGGGATGACAAACTAAAAAAGAACAATTGATGGACAGAATGCAGAACAATGTCATACATTCACCCCAGTACAGCGATCTGGGCCTAAATCCATCGTTTTTTTGCTCATCATGCCATTCCAGTTTGGACCCAGCCATATGCAAATCAGTCTTGACCCTGCGCCCAATGGGAACAGTCCAGCCCGAACTGCCAGGCCAGGTCCTCCCTGGACTGTAAACAAGCATCCTAGGACCAGTTTCGGGCTTTCAGCCCTCATCAGCCAGGATAGCTTGACTCCAGTGGCATGGAGAGCACGGGACCCACATCTGGGCAATCCCGTCCCACTCAGGGTGACAAATGCAAAATGTTCAGGGAAGGCCTGGCTTGGCAGTTCAGGCTGGACTGTTCCCATGAGGCAAAGGGTCAAGACTGATTTGCATATAGCTGGGTCTGAACTGAGGTGGCGAAGTGAGCTAAAGAATGATGATGGATTCAACCCAGATCTGTGACTGGGGGTGAGTGTCTGAAAAGTTTCAGCGCTCTGTCCATCATCTCCTTGTGTTTGCTTTGTTCACCCTAAGTTGGCAGGGTATGCCCAGACGTGGGTCCCTTGCTCACTTTGCCACTGGATTCTAGCTAGCCTGGCTGATGAAGGGTGTTACACAGAAACCGGTCCCAGGATGCTTGTTTCCGGTTCAGGGAAGACCTGGCTTGGCAGTTCGGGCTGGACTGTTCCCATGAGGCACAGGGTCAAGACTGATTTGCATATAGCTGGGTCTGAACTGAGGTGCCGAAGTGAGCTAAAGAATGATGATGGATTCAACCCAGATCTGTGACTGGGGGTGAGTGTCTGAAAAGTTTCAGCACTCCGTCCATCATCTTCTTGTGTTTGCTTTGTTCGCCCTAAGTTGGCAGGGTATGCCCAGACGTGGGTCCCTTGCTCACTTTGCCACTGGATTTAAGCTAGCCTGGCTGATGAAGGGTGTTACCCAGAAACTGGTCCCAGGATGCTTATTTCCGGTTCAGGGAAGACCTGGCTTGGCAGTTCGGGCTGGACTGTTCCCATGAGGCACAGGGTCAAGACTGATTTACGTATAGCTGGGTCTGAACTGAGGTGGCGAAGTGAGCTAAAGAATGATGATGGATTCAACCCAGATCTGTGACTGGGGATGAGTGTCTGAAAAGTTTCAGCGCTCCGTCCATCATCTCCTTGTGTTTGCTTTGTTCGCCCTAAGTTGGCAGGATATGCCCAGACGTGGGTCCCTTGCTCACTTTGCCACTGGATTCAAGCTAGCTTGGCTGATGAAGGGTGTTACCCAGAAACTGGTCCCAGGATGCTTGTTTCCGGTTCAGGGAAGACCTGGCTTGGCAGTTCGGGCTGGACTGTTCCCATGAGGCACAGGGTCAAGACTGATTTGCATAAAGCTGGGTCTGAACTGAGGTGGCAAAGTGAGCTAAAGAATGATGATGGATTCAACCCAGATCTGTGACTGGGGGTGAGTGTCTGAAAAGTTTCAGTGCTCCATCAATCATCTCCTTGTGTTTGCTTTGTTCGCCTTAAGTTGGCAGGGTATGCCCAGACGTGGGTCCCTTGCTCACTTTGCCACTGGATTCAAGCTAGCCTGGCTGATGAAGGGTGTTACCCAGAAACCGGTCCCAGGATGCTTGTTTCCGGTTCAGGGCAGACCTGGCTTGGCAGTTCGGGTTGGACTGTTTCCATGAGGCGCAGGGTCAAGACTGATTTGCATATAGCTGGGTCTGAACTGAGGTGGTGAAGTGAGCTAAAGAATGATGATGGATTCAACCCAGATCTGTGACTGGGGGTGAGTGTCTGGAAAGTTTCAGTGCTCCGTCCATCATCTCCTTGTGTTTGCTTTGTTCGCCCTAAGTTGGCAGGGTATGCCCAGACGTGGGTCCCTTGCTCACTTTGCCACTGGATTCAAGCTAGCCTGGCTGATGAAGGGTGTTACCCAGAAACCGGTCCCAGGATGCTTGTTTCCGGTTCAGGGAAGACCTGGCTTGGCAGTTCGGGCTGGACTGTTCCCATGAGGCACAGGGTCAAGACTGATTTGCATACAGCTGGGTCTAAATTGAGGTGGCGAAATGAGGTAAAGAATGATGATGGATTCAACCCAGATCTGTGACTGGGGTGAGTGTCTGAAAAGTTTCAGCGCTCTGTCCATCATCTCCTTGTGTTTGCTTTGTTCGCCCTAAGTTGGCAGGGTATGCCCAGACGTGGGTCCCTTGCTCACTTTGCCACTGGATTTAAGCTAGCCTGGCTGGTGAAGGGTGTTACCCAGAAACTGGTCCCAGGATGCTTGTTTCTGGTTCAGGGAAGACCTGGCTTGGCAGTTAGGGCTGGACTATTCCCATGAGGCACAGGGTCAAGACTGATTTGCATATAGCTGGGTCTGAACTGAGGTGGTGAAGTGAGCTAAAGAATGATGATAGATTCAACCCAGATCTGTGACTGGGGGTGAATGTCTGAAAAGTTTCAGTGCTCCATCCATCATCTCCTTGTGTTTGCTTTGTTTGCCCTAAGTTGGCAGGGTATGCCCAGACATGGGTCCCTTGCTCACTGTGCCACTGGATTCAAGCTAGCCTGGCTGATGAAGGGTGTTACCCAGAAACCGGTCCCAGGATGCTTGTTTCCGGTTCAGGGAAGACCTGGCTTGGCAGTTCGGGCTGGACTGTTCCCATGAGGCACAGGGTCAAGACCGATTTGCATATAGCTGGGTCTGACCTGAGGTGGCGAAGTGAGCTAAAGAATGATGATGGATTCAACCCTGATCTGTGACTGGGGGTGAGTGTCTGAAAAGTTTCAGCGCTCCGTCCATCATCTCCTTGTGTTTGCTTTACATATAGTCAGAAACTAAAGCACACTCTAGAATAGCAATGAAATTAACTCAGTTTTCACTTTCTTTCAGAAGAAATAGGACAATAAAGGTGAAGTAAACTCAACTGCAACACCACTGTGGATAACGTCGACATGCAGGGGGGCACCGCCAGCCTGATGGACTACTATTGTCAGTTCGGGACCCGGCTCCACATGCACCTGACCCCGAATTGGAGTGGCCTCTGTGACTGCACACACACCCTCCCTGGTGATACCAGCAGTGGACTTCTCCGATTTGTATGACCGTCCCATGCACTGTCTAAGAGACTTTGTTTCACCATTGGCAGAAGAAAAAAGCTGCAGAATGCTATAGCACTGCGGTTTGTGAAAACGGTCCCACAAGAACACAGACTATTCAATGACTCATGTGGTCACAAGTAGGGTGGTGGCAGTCATTAGGGGTTGCCACCGGAGGGTCGACCCAAGGGGAAGCGGAAACGGTCTGGCTAGGCCCAGATGTGGTTTGCAAGCCCCCTGTGAGCTCCCCCGCACTTGATTTTTAAGCAGAACCAGAATTAATGTTGATAATGACGGCCATGATGGGGGTGTGTGCAAGAGGACAATGGGACATTGGCTGAGTCCATTCAGACTTTGCATGATCTACACAAGAAGATTCAACTTGAGGGGGGTGCGCCGGATGAGTGGTTCGAGGGCTGGTTCGAATAGGTGCCGTCCTGGATGTTGGTGGGTTGTTCAAGGCCGTGTTGCCTCTAATTGTTATTTTGCCTTTGACGTGCCTTATATTTCAGGTGAATCTAGCATGTTGCAAAAGGATGACAGCTAGCGTAGGAGGAACATGTTTAGTTAGGAAAAGTACCACGGATGCCTTAGAACAGAGTGTTATATATGAGGACAGTGGCGCCTCGCATAGGGCGTGCTGCGGGGCGGTGGGGCAGGGCGGGGGAGGGGCAGGTTGGGGGTAGTAAACTCGGACATACGACGGAACGGAGGAAAGTAATTACTAAGTTCCTCCATTCCGTCGTATGTCTGAGTTTACTACCCCCTACCCTGCCCGTCCCCACCCCGCCCCACCGCCCCGCAGCACGCCCTATGCGAACCGACACTGTATGAGGAGATTCCCTCTGAGGAAAGGAGATTAGGAGAAGAGTAGTTGAAGAATCAACTATAGGGGGTAATGATGTAGGGAAAAATAGGATACATTATATCCAAACACATACAGAACTGAGGCCTGTAACTTCCATGCAAAGGTCAAGTTAAAAGCAGCCTTAGGCCCAGTAAAGAACACAGGCCTTCGCAATAAATAGTTCAGAATACCATGCCACAAAAAGACGAGTTTAACTGAATTAATCAGGTCACGCAGTTCACTCAAATGTCAGGAAATAACCTGCCAGGTCAAGAAATAGCTTGCGATCAGCAAGTTTAGCTTCTGCATGAAGCATAGATCATATCTTCCTTCAGACTCAGGACACCAGTAGCGTCTAGGTGTAGAAACTGAAAATAGGTTACCACAAGCTCCATCTGCTAGAGACATGAGCCAAAATGCACCAGTCACATAAGAGCCTGCTTCCTCAGAAGCGCTATGGTTTCTTACACCTTTAAGCTTGAGCATGAACATAGGAAGAAACACCAGGTGCACATCCTGCCTTAGTACATGGTGCACATGTGTAGGCTTTTGCCGAGATCACACCTAAAGGTCAGATAGCTGGTAACTCGCTTCTGTTGAAATCCACATGTCACACTTACACGATGTTCTTCGCTTCTACAGAAACTACAGCTTCACACCTAACCAGCAAGATGGCTTAATGGAAGAAACCACACGTAAAAGGTCAGATGATCTAAGCCGATAAGTGTTAAGAGAATATTTAACCATGCATGGGCAGTTAGATAAAGATATCTTTGCTCCGCTTAAGTTCCAAGAACCGAAACCCACATGGGGGTTTCCACGCTCGTCATGTGATGCTTGGCCCACCCACATGTGCTTCTGTTTTTGAGAAATTGCTACATCTACTGATGCTATCTTGTATGTCCTGTGTGAACATTGCTTACGTCAATGGTCAACTTGTGACCTATTCTTTTGTGATTTGGAGGAATAAATACAGCTCATTCCGAGCTAAAGTGAGAGACATCAAGTTGTAACTCCTTTGAGGTGAACTGACCTCTCCTGTAGTGACTGATCCTCACTACAGTATTGTAATAAACCCATATATTGCTAACTTGTTATTCTTGGTGTTTGTTTAATAGATATTTTCCTCTAACATGGTTTCTCACTGCTGTGAGGCTGCCCTCTCATTGGTTTGCATTGGGGATTCCCTGATATGTATTTCAGTGGTAATTCTTGACATGAGAGGGGTAGCGTCATCAAGTTTGGTATGTTTGGAATAGTAGTGATCAATCCTGCTTATTGGTGAAAGCGGATTTATTATTACTATTTTAGAAATGTCACTTTTAGAAGTGGGCATTTCTGTGTGCTATGTGTCTTTGTGGGCCAATGGGTCTAAAGATATTTTTTTGGGGTGTTGGAGTGTCCCTTTCTTAGGACGATTCCCCTCACCCACCCAAAGGTGGCATGCTTCATCATCAGGGATCTCCTCGCACTACGAACCTAGGTACCAACCAACTCGCCTTATTGTCATATTTCAAACGACCAGAGCAAGTCTACCTGGAATTGAGAACTGTCTTTATTACTGGGTCATGACTTTTCTGACTATGAGGTACACTTTTGTGTTTTTGCTGTTACACTCCACAGGAGTTTTCTGTACCAGATACCTAGCTGTTTATCCTTTTAATGTTGCACTGTCAACTGTAAATTCTGTGTGTTTATGACAACGCTTCATGGTCATATATTATGTCACTGCCTTTATGCTTTTAAACAGGAATTGGATACCGCCTTGAGTTTGCAATGCCGAGGTTCTAAGTTTTCCGTTCGCTCACCCGACGATTCGGGTAGGTGTTCTTTTGCATCACCAAGTGATTTGCTGTTATAATATGTACTCTGTTTAGATCCATCTATACATGGGGGTTGTGCTTACTATTTCATTATTTGCACATTTTTGTTTCTCTTTCTAGGGAGTTTTCTGACCAGTACACTCCATGGCTGAGTGAATTTTCACTCCAACTACTTGCTGTATATATGTATCAATATATACTTTTTCCACTTCACTAAATCAGTTCTAGTGGACACTGCACCTCACTTTTCTTCTTACTCACTCTGGTCCCGATGAAAGCCGCTACATCCCCTAGGGGAGTGTTAGGCAGAAACATGTCGACCATTCCATTGCTTTGACAGATCGAATCACCCCCTGTCTCAGCTTCATGTTTTAATCCTGACCTGCGGATGCCAGAATAAAGTCGATCTGCATACCATTGAGTCTGTTTTTATCAGTCTTCACGTTTATTCCACTCCCGCTTCACCACACCCAGCTCATCTAGAGGTTTAGTATACCTCAATATCTCCACCAAAACATCCCTGAGCTCCTCCCTCTCAGTGAGGGGGTTGTAGCCTGCACTACGACTAGGTTGTTAGTGCGAGGAGATCCCCAATGATAAATCATGCCACCTTTGGGTGGGTGAGGGGAATCGTCTTAAGAAAGGGACACTCCAACACCCCAACAATATATCTCTAGACCCATTGGCCCATATTGTGTTTTTCAGTTATATGAGTGGGGAAATGGCCTCTGCTTGTCCTTAAATTCCCTCTGGTCCTACTTTGTGTTTACTATGTGTCTTTGTGCCTGCTATGTGTATTGACCGTCTGGTTCTGACTGACAGGGGAGAGCGGATGTACATTCACTCCAGCCAGTCCCTGGGGGGGTTGAGGTGTATCCTGCCCTGCCTGGGTGGCTCAGCCCTAGGCTTAATAGGCCTGGTCTGCATTTGGAGTGGTGGGAGGAGTAGTACTTGTACCTGAATAGGGCTGTGCCTGCCTTCCACAATGATGGCTCTGCCCCCCTGTGGTGTGTCTGGAGCCAAAGCTTACGCTAACAATGGAGGACGTGGTGCACTTGTAAAGATATTGTAAAGTACCCCCAGAACTGGTTTGGACTGGGCTCATAGCCCTGTGTCAGGACGAAGCACAAAGACATATGGACTATAAGTATTGGGGCTGTGACCCTATGTCTGTGGAACTGCTTGAATTGGTGGAACTTGAAAAAGAAGACAGTGCATGGGACCAGGGGAGTGTTGTGGTGGCAGGGAACTGCCACTGTGACTTTGTCTGGGGTGCTGATATGCTGGAGGGACTACATCCCTGCCCCAGGGCCTGTGTGCTGGCCTTCTGCCTGTTTCCCTGTTTCCAGTTTTCATGGTGAGGACAGGCGGTGCGCTTAATTTCATTTCCATTGCCCTGCCTGATCGAGACCAGTGTGTGGTGGGCGCTGTGCTCTTCGCCCAGTTCATTTCATTTCGGCAGTCCTGTGGAACTGGGCCTGGCCTGGAGAGCGCTTTTCTTTATGACGGCCTCAGTGCGTTTGAGACTGGTGGCTTAGGGGCCTGGCCCTGTTACTGGCCCTCTGATTGAGCACGCACACTAAGGTCCCCCGGGGCACAGGCAGGCATCCACTTTGGTGCCTCCGGCGTCTACGGAAGCCCTGTGTGAAAAGGGAGGTTTCAGCTGGTTTTTAAATTGAAGAGCGTGGTGGGGCTGGAATTATTGTCAGAGCCCGAGATGCGGGCCCACTCTCACGGATCTGCTGAAAGGAGTCGTGGCTCGTTTCCAACCCAGCAGGGAGCCCCGTGGCTGTTGGAAGCCAGGCAGGAGCAACCAGCTGTTTGGTGGAGCCTGGCTGTGGGCGTGGACCACTGCAGTAGAGAGGCGAGCGGAGCAGAGCGGAGCAGAGCGGACTCGATGGAGACTTTGCTCCACATTCCTGACCTTGTTGCAGCTGTGCCACATGATCGCAGGCAGCTGCACTCTTACCTGATGTTGGGCACATTTTTGAATGGCATTCCGGGGCGAGCCCAGTAGGGACCCCGGATTTGGAAGTTGCCGCCTGTGAGAAGCCTACGGGAAGAAGACCAGGTACTGTCATAGGAGCGCAGAGGCTGCTCTTACTGTTGTTCTGCAATCATGGTCAGGCGATGCTGATCTTTCCTAGATGCTATGCCCTGATGTGAGTAGGTTTCTGGGATATTACTTTGTCAGGATTTTGCACCATGGGTACAGTGATGTGATGGTAATGTGTACACTAGCAATTTGTGTGCATTGCGCCCTGATGTAATGCTGTCTCCTACAGGGGGATTCACAGTGATGAGGTTTATGCCTAATGCCTGCTGCTTACCTGCCTGTGGTATTACATTGCCAAGGTTGGCACCCCATGTACCATAATGGTGATCGGCATATGTCTAAGGTGGGCATAAGGTTTTTATAATAGGTGCCTTGCTGCAAGTGTTTACTATGGTGTACTGCTGATTATATGTAAGCCTAATGTGTTATACTAAGTACAGTTCCTACCAGTAGTTACTGGGTGGGGACAACTGTGATGTTTTTTACCGAAGCCCGATTGGCCAGTGATTTATGTAATCCCTGTGAAGTCATGACAAGTGCCTAGTGGCACAGTGATATATATGTGATTGTGATCTAATGTATTTGGTGAATAATACAAAGGATATTTTTATATAACCTTGTGTGGAGTTTCTTTTGTGGTGTGCCTAGTGTGTCAATGCTGTGTGAGTGTGTTGTGCAAACGCTTTACACATTGCCTCTGTGAGAAGCCTGACTGCTCTGCCTTGCTACCAAGGGGGTGAGCAGGGGTTATCTTCAATGTGTAACTCCCTTGCCCTGACTAGAGTTGTGGGTTCTGCCTGGCTTAGGTGCATACCCTAGCCAACTAGAAACCCCATTTCTACTACAAGGCATGTATTACAATCATGCAATATCCAAGAGAGATCAAAGCGGACAACAGACACAGCGTGCTAGAGATAGTTACAGAGAGCACAACATACCAATTGATAGGAAAGGCACCTGTTATTTCCCCTCTATACATTTTCTACTTGTTTTCCAACCTCCCTTCTCCCCCACCTTCTGCCATCCCCAAATGCAGAAGGATAAACAGTCCAATTGTGTCCACCTGAAGAAAAATCAGCCATAACAAGCTGTGCCACAACTCTGTATATTTTTTAAAATAACAAGAGAGGGGCCCCTCAACATCAAAGGGACAGGGCACCAAATTGGCCACAAGTCAAAATTCAACAAATTCCCTTTGGATATGTTCAACAAAGCCCAATAGCCGATCATACACCATTCATACCAGATTCAACTCAGATGAAGAATACGTGAAGGGAAGCTGAGGAGACCGAAGGCGGTGTTGGTCTTTGTTCCAGTTGAGACCTGGAGCACTTGGAGCATTCGGTCCATGTAATTACTCGTTGGAAGGAGCCATTGAGTGGAGATTATTTAATACCACAGAAAATAATCATAAGGAATAGGACTATTTTGAAGCCTTGCAATAAAATAGGTTTATCTTGAGGAACCGTTTGAAGAAAGCTGTGGGTGCCATTTGATAACAAGGAGCTGACCCAAAGGAGCTACGGCCCAACAGACAACTTATATATATATTTATTACGGATTTGAAGGTGTGGGAGACATCAATTTCAGTTCCTGAAGGAGGTGGTTGGACCAGGCAAACCTACCAAAACGCGTCGATGCCAAGTTATTAAAGCACCAAATCGACACAGCTTTGGTTGAACAAAGAGACTTTTTTTTACCAGAGTAGTTGGACCAATGATCGTTTTGTTCGAGTAGTGCGGTGAAATGACAAAAACGGATGTCTAGGATATTCTCCCCTTTTTAATATGATGAAAAATTGTTTTATAAGATCCTGGAATGATTGATTTGTGATTTTGTTCTCAGAACATCCCGGGAGGGATCTTTTGAACTTGATATAGGACTGTTTGTTGTGTCTATTTTTATTGTCACATTGAATGCACTATTTGTATTTATGATATATTTTTACTGTTTTTTATGAAAGAAAAATACATTTGCATATTGAATATAGATAGGACTCTTGGTGAGATTAGTTGAATCTGGTATGAATGGTGTATGATCGGCTATTGGGCTTTGTTGAACATATCCAAAGGGAATTTGTTGAATTCTGACTTGTCCACAACTCTGTATACCATGACTGATCCTATCTACAACTTTATCTATAATGGCATAGATGTCTGGAGCTCCCCATGTGGGTAAACACAAGGAGATGATGGACGGAGCGCTGAAATCTTTCAGTCACTCACCCCCCAGTCACAGATCTGGGTTGAATCCATCATCGTTCTTTAGCTCACTTCGCCACCCTAGTTCAGACCCAGCTAATTGCAAATCAATCTTGACCCTGTGCCTCATGGGAACAGTCCTGCCCGAACTGCCAAGCCAGGTCTTCCCTGGACCGGAAACAAGCAGCCTGGGACCGGTTTCGGGGTAGCACCCCTCATCAGCCAGGGTAGCTTGAATCCAGTGGCAAAGTGAGCAAGGGACCCACGTCTGGGCATACCCTGCCTACTTAGGGTGAACAAAGCAAACAGAAGGAGAGGATGGACGGAGCGCTGACATTTTTCAGTCACTCACCCCCCAGTCACAGATCTGGGTTGAATCCATCATCGTTCTTTAGCTCACTTCGCCACCCCAGTTCAGACCCAGCTTTATGCAAATCGCTTGCCTCATGGGAACAGTCCAGCCCTAACTGCCAAGCGAGGTCTTCCCTGGACCGGAAACAAGCATCCTGGGATCGGTTTCGGGGTAACATGTGAGTGCCTGTGAAAAAGATCCAACATCTTCTTGCATGGGGGGAGGGCTAGACTAGGCGGTCCTCTGCTCAAGTGTTTAACTAGCAGTCTCCATTTTGCTTCAGAGGCTAAGTGAGACCCCTGCATATTGATAGTTAAGTGCTCCATAGCCAGAATAGCCCACAATCTAAGGTGCCACTATATAAGTGGTGGGTATTCCTTGTTTTTCCAGTGGTGGGCTATGGTCAATGTTGCATATTCAAGGCATTGTAGGCACATGTGCCATTCATCTTTGGACATTTGTGTTATATTAAGGGGTTTCTGACAGAGGAGCATCACATTTGGTGTAGTGGGTATCGGAAAGGTTAGGACCTGCTGAAGTAGCTTAGATACTTCCCCCCAGAATAGTCGGAGCACTGGACATTCCCACCATATGTGAGGTGCTTCCCCTAGTGCCCCATATCACCTGCAGCACCTAGGAGAGGCATTATGGTACAAGCGGTGTAGTGTAGTTTATGAGGGGTGTAGTGCCACCCATACCATCTTTTGTAATGTATTTTCCACCCCAAGAAGGAGATGGAGGAGGAATGTATGTCTCTTTGCAATTTATCCTATCTTTTCAGTGTCACTTGTATTGCCAGTTCCCGTTCCCATTTTCTATTGTGTCACCATGATTGTGGGGTGTCATCCGCCAAAAGGAGTTTGTACAGTGTTGAGATGGTGCCCCGGTGCCAATTACTTTAAGAAACTATTGTTCAAATGGTGTTTTAGCTCTAGTGACTCCCTTCTGAATAAGTCGATGAGTGACCCTATGCCGGATCTGGGAAGTCGTTTGATTTCAGGGATGTCATATGTGACGTTGCACATGGAAAGTTTTTTATGTCAAGGTGCCATACATGTCAGCAATCATTTTGCAACCTACCGCTCTGCATTTAAGAAATGAGTGGACCTGAAGAGCTGGTGAGAATGCAGGTTGTAGTGGATGAGGGTATATAGGGATGGGTAGGACGCTAGGCCCTCTGCATACATGTATCTGTTTCATGTCTTTAATGTTGTGGCTACTGGAGTGCTGATATAGGCATTTGGAGGTCTGTGCTGTTTTTTCAGCCACACCAGGTTCCATAAGGGCCTCCAGAGTATGGCATGGTCATTTTGTCACCATTTTTTCCTCAGAAGGCATAGTGGACCAGCCCACTACCAGTTGCAATTTTGCATCCGCATAATACTGTGGGATACTCAGGACTGCTTGGCCCCCGACGCCCTCGGCTGGTTGATATGTTTTGGCAGAAGCCTCAGGGCCTTTCCCCTCCATATAATTGCCATGAGTATTCATGAAATATGTTATAAATAGGGGTGATCAAGCCTGAAAGATGTAGGGGAGGCATGTGAGCACATTCATTTTAATTGCATTAATGTAATCAAACCTAGAGAGCATCAGATGTCCCCAGGAAGGGTGGTCTTTTGCAATGGTGGATTTCAGAGGAGGATAGTTAGCGGCAGAGAGTCTCCCAACAGTTTGTGTAAGTTGGACTTCCAAACCTTCGCGTGTGGCCGACCAAAATTGAAAGCAAGTCGACAGTTTCTCTGCTTTCTCGATCATAAGTGTCAAGTTAAGGATTTCGGACTTATCATAGTTAACCTAATAGCCAGGTACCTTATCAAAGTATCAAGGATGCTTACTACTGCTGGGGTTCAGGTGTCTGGGGTTCCCAATATCAGGAGAACATCATCGGCGTAAAGGGATATTTGAAATTCTCGGGAACCAAATGTATTCCCCAGCACACATGGGGCTGTATAAATATTGCAAAGAGGAGTGGCTACAGAGGACATCCCCGCCTGGTGCCTCTAATTATTCCGAATGGCCATGAGGGGTATCCATTCAAGGTGACTCTGGCAACTGGGTTAGTGTAGTTAGAGAAAATCATCCAAAGGAACGTGGTCCCAGTCTCATTTTCTGAAGTGTGAGTCATAAAAATGTCCAGTCCACCTTGTCAAAGGCCTTCTCTGCATCCAGCGATAGAAGTACCACTGGTATGCCTTTAAGAGAGTCCTTCTCTGTCAGGTGGCTGGCTATTTGTATATTGTCATGGGCCGGGCATCCCTGAATGAATCCACACTGATATGGGAGTATAAGAGTATGGAGTACCTCCTAAAGATGGGCCACCAGGATCTTTGTATATAGCTTAGCGTCAACATACAATAAGGCTATAGGTCTATAGAAGGGACAGTGCTTAATATCTGTATTAGATTTTGGAATGACTGTCACCACTGCCTCTCCTATTTTCTGGGCTACGGTCTCCGTGGTGGCACAATGATTGAACACGGCAGTGAGTTTCGGGATCAACGTTTGTGAGTATGTTATACAGAATTGGGCCGTGAGGCTATCAAGGCCCTGGGTCTTGTTAAGTTTGAGGGATTTGATCGCTAATCACACCTCTGACAGAGTCCCTTTGAGAATCTGTGAGTCTTGATAGCTGTATCATTTCTAGGAAGGTGTCTTTGTCTGCCGTGGAAGGATAGGTCCCTCTGTAGAGATTTTCGCAGAAAGTGCGAAGTTTGTCAACTTTCCCTTTGTCCTCCAGTATCTGGGACCCAGATGCTGTGACTATTTCTTGTACATATTCTCTTTCCCGTTTGCCTCTCAGAAGGGTGCCCACTTTGTCTCCCACTATGTATGATCTGCTTTTAAGGTGGAGCAGAGAGAGTTCTGCTTGGTTAGCATAATGCATCCGCAATTGCCCTCTGGCTGTTGCTAGTGCTTGGGTAATCCAACAGGAGGGCTGCTGCAGCCACTTTTGTTCAAGCTCTTGAATCTCTTCCTCGAGTCTCTGTACTTCAAGCCTGCAAAGTCGCTTGTGGTCGGCTGCAACTTCTATAAAGTAGCCTCTGATAACTGCATAAAATGCATCCCATACTCCGAGGATGGGGCCCTCTCCTCCCTCATTGTGTTCAAAGTATTCCTCAATCTGGTGCTCCATTTTGTTGTTGATAACTATGTCCCTAAATGCGGATGGATGAAGCCTCCAGTTTCCCGGAGTGCTCCTGTTTCCCACCTGTAGCTGGACAGTGACTGTAGTGAAAATAGTCATGCCCTACAAATGACCTTTATCATTGTTTCAGTAGTGACCACATCAGATAGAACCACAATAGTGACCACCCAGATGTATGTCACAATAACGAGTGACAAAATACCATAGTTGGAGTACTGTGTCTAGTTCTGCAGGCCAAGAGTTTAGTGTAATGTGCTGCTCTGAGGGCCATCTAAAATGTTTTAGGACCAGTTCTGAGGGCCAGATTTAGAGAGTTGTAGACCGTTCAGGAGGCCACCTAAAAGATATTTTTGTTTCAAGTCATAGAAGTCACCTCTGCCCCATTGCACTATGTTCTGGAAGTTTTCTCCTTTGCATTTTATTCAGGTCAGAAAGTCATATATTTAGCGTTATATCCAGTTCTGGAGGCCACATCTAGTGTATTGTTTCAAATTCAGGGGACGTTTTCTGCTGTATTGTATCCAGTTCTGCAGACACCTCTTATTTTTGATTTCTGAAGACTATGTATTGAGAGTTGTATCTTTTCTGCAGGCTTCATCTGGAATATCGTGGTAATTTCTGAAGAACATTTTTAGACCGTGTTGTGTCCAGTTCTGAAGCTTCAGCTGGAGTATTTTGTCAAATGCTTACAATCCCATTTGAAATACTGTCAAAATATCTGAACTTTGTAACAATTGAACTGACTTATTTAAAACTGTTTTTGGTGGTGTTGGGTCTGAATTGGGCTAAAGACCCTCTGTCTTGAGCCCCGCTTTGCACCTACTGATTGGTGCAGAGGAACCAATGTGAAAACATTAGATTGAAACATGGAAGAAAGAACCCTTGCCACTCTATCTCTAAATGGCCAGACTTGAGCATAATGCTTGTTTGCTGCTGGAGCAGCACAGCATATTCTGAAATGGGAACGCGTATGCACTTTATGTTACCAATAAACTGACTTGTGTTCTGTTTTCTTTGGCTATCTCCTATTGCACAACTGACACTCCTTGTTCAGCCCCTTGTGGCACTTACATCTGGTGCATAGAACCCCACCATTCTTCTCTCTGATTGGCTAGATGTTGACATAACGTTCTTCTTCCTGCTGGTGCAGCATAAGAGTGTACTAAGTACAGTACATACTACACTTAGTCTGATGCTGTCATGCCATCCAACAGTGTAGAAAACACTGCAGTTCACATTTTTAGGTTTTGCCTACAACGCGCATGCACTGTCAGCGAAAGCTATTGTCATACATATATATATATTCACTGAAAAAAACATAGGTTTCAGGGACGTTATAGTTAGAAATTAGCATTTAAAAAACCTTTGAAATTCACTGAAAAAACCATAGGTTTCAGGGACATTATAGTTAGAAATTAGCATTTAAAAAACCATAGAAGTTCACTGAAAAACCCCTAGATTTCAGGGACGTTATAGTTAGTTGGACATTTCACTCATACAAAACCAGTGAAATTCAGCCATTATAGTTAGTTGAGCTAACTATAACTCGTGCCCCCGCAATGCACTGCTGATGACATCACATATTACATCACTCATGACATGGTCAGTGATATCACTGATGACATTACTGATGACATCTCAAATGACATCACTGACGACATCACTGATGACATCATCCAGGGACTGTGTGTTTCTGTAAAGTTTAAATATGTTTTATATATATATATATATATGCCAAGGTGTATTGAAGAATTAGTGGGTGCATGAGTGTCTGTATGGATGATTTAGTAGGTGCGTGACTGACTGTATAAGTGAGTGATTAAACGTGTCTTACTGAATGCATGAGTCAGTGACTAAACTGTGTGAATGTCTGTATCAGTCTGTCTGTTGGTGTGAGTAGCTACATGAGTGTCTATATGGGTTACTGATTGGTTGTCTGAGTATCTGCATGGGTGCCTGAGTGTCTGTGTGGGTGGGTGGGGGGTGTGTGACTTTGTGCATAGATGTGTGAGTGGGTGATTCACTGGGTGTATGGGTTCAAGAGTGCATCTGTGAAGGGCTGTATGGGTGGGTTAGTGTGTGTATAGGTGTGTTGGTGAGTGTTTAGATGTCTCAGTGGTACATGTGTAAGTAACTACATATGTGAAAGGCAGTATATGTGAATGTTGGAGTATATAAATGACTATATGTGAGAGTGAGTGATTGTGAGAGTGGCTGTATGGATGAGTGTGTGCTTGTATCAGTGATTGTATAAGAGAGTAAGTATGTGTTAGTATCTGTATGAATAAGTGAGGTGGTGTGTGAATAACTGTATTGGTAAGTAAATGGGAGTGTTATTGATTCTTTTCATGACTGACTAGATGTGTGAGTATCTCTATGGATGAGTGGTGGTGTGTGAGTGCTGTATAGGTGTAACAGTGCAAATGATAGTACTGTATTGATGAGTGACTGCATGTATGAGTGACTGTATGGGTGAGTGAGTGGATGTGTGTTTAGACCTAGGAATCACTGAGTGGGTATGTAGTAACTGGTATTGGTGTGTCTATGGTTTCGAAAATGGTAGTCTGTATTTTAGAGTGGGTGTATCAAAGGTTATATTAGGGTATGAATATATGCATCAGATTATCACGTGGATGATGTCATCAGTGATGTCATTTGAGATGCCATCAGTGATGTCATCAGTGATGTCACTGACCATGTCACGAGTGATGTAATATGTGACGTCATCAGCAGTGCATTGCGGGGGCGCGAGTTATAGTTAGCTCAGCTAACTATATCGGCCAAATTTCACTGGTTTTGTACGAGTGAAATGTCCAACTACCTATAACGTCCCTGAAACCTAGGGTTTTTTCAGTGAATTTCAAAGGTTTTTTAAATGCTAATTTCTAACTATAACGTCCCTGAAACCTATGTTTTTTTAGTGAATTTCAAAGGTTTTTTAAATGCTAATTTCTAACTATAACATCCCTGAAACCTATGGTTTTTTCAGTGAATTTCAAAGGTTTTTTAAATGCTAATTTCTAACTATAACGTCCCTGAAACCTATGGTTTTTTCAGTGAATTTCAAAGGTTTTTTTAAATGCTAATTTATAACTATAACGTCCCTTAAAGCTATGGTTTTTTTCAGTGAATTTCTAAGGTTTTTTAAATGCTAATTTCTAACTATAACGTCCCTGAAACCTATGGTTTTTTCAGTAAATTTCAAAGTACTATTGTGCTATTCATCATTAAAACTCTTTTCAAAGTTTACCACTACCTACAATAAAATAAAAAAAAAAAACTGTTATGTAATGTAATGCATTACACAAATTACACTGTTACTTTTTTAAGACAACAACATAATTTAAGATTTACATAACATTTTATTTTCCCTTTTTTGCTGTTCTCAGATTCCACTTAACTTTACTATACACAGTAATGTGAATGTAGTATCATCATGAAACAGCGGGCAAAAAAACCAATCAACTAGGTTGTTGAAAAAAAAACAAATCAGCGTACAACATTATTTTCAATATCTGTACCTATATGTGTTCCTCCTTACAATTTTTTCATTACATCCTTCTTCTACAGGATGTCTTTCATTTATCTCAAGAACATTTTCAAAATGTACACTCATTTACATCTCCTACAATATACAGAACAAATAGTGCAATTTGCATTTCAACACAATTTTTCCAAATGCAATACCAATCAGCACAAATAATAGTCCCAACACTAGTTTTAATTAGTAATTGTTTCCAGTGCTCTCTACTTTCTGTTCACATCTTCCCAATAGGCCGAATAATGTATTCAAAACTTTGGTTTCCAAAATATCCAATATGAATTAGTTAAAGCATGTTTACATCTTCCCAATAGGCCAAATAATGTATTCAAAACTTTGGCTTCAAAAATATCAAATATGAATTTGGTAATTCGTAAGGCAATCTGGGTTTTATTTCCAAGTGTGCATCATTGCAATGTGACCATCCTTTATTACACTTTAAATACACAGTATAGTGTCCAGATGTTGTAGTAGGTCCAGCATGGAAAATAATAGCCACTGTTGTAAAAGTTCATCCAGAAATAGATATTTGACTGGCAACAACATTTTTAATTCTGGTTTCCAGTTTTCTTCCATTTGGTCTACAACGTTGTAGCATTTAAATCAGATATTTTCCATATCTTTCTATGTGTAATGTAGATAACATCTCTGATTTACAATGAGAACATTTCATATCATGATTTGCCGCTTTTACTAATTTGTTAAAAGCTACAGATTTGCAGTCTGGTATTGTTAAGTATATGAATCGTTCTGTGTCAACTTCAGTGCTTGAAGTTAGTGAACACTGTTCACATTTATGATCCCATTTGTAACTTAGTCCAAATAAGTTTTCAATCTGTGTTCCTTTATCTTCTAATACTCCAAGCATAACCATTAGAAATGCTTGTGCAACATGTTGTATATTAAGACTGAAGGTCAATTAACCACTACATATATCCAAGAGAGGGTGAATACCATAAGCAGTATAGATTTTACTTCTGTCAGTTGTCAATTGTTGAAATACATAATGTAGTGTAGAACATAATCTTTTTTCATGATTTCTCATGATTTCACGATGAAGATTTTGTAGATAAAATTCATCATTCAGAATCACATTAGCGTAACAGTTGATACCTGAACTATTTTCCAATTGGTATCCCACAACGTCATCAACACTTTCCATTTTCTGTTTCTTTACACCTTTTCCTTTCTCTTCAATGTTTTCATTTTTTCCAACCACACTTGATTCTTTAACATATTTTCATTTTGTACACACAACACGTTTCTCATAAATGGGATATTCACCTACATTTGGTGGTTAAAGTCTTCTTAAACAATTATATTCTCTTACACACTTTACATCAGCACTAATCTTGTTGTCATCGAAATCAATCAAATACAAACCAGACAATGTTCTTACTCAAGATAATGCAACATACGCCATTCCCTCTTTGAACACTGTACTTCCAATATTTACCAAAGCACTGTCTATACTTAAACCTTGAGATTTATGAATAGTTACTGCATATGCTAAAGACAAAGGAAACTGTTTTCTGCGAGCATACAAGTCTTTTACGATCAAAAAACGTACAGCACAACGCCCAATCCGTCTTACCTCTGTAATCTGATACATTTTATTTTCAAGAATTCGATTCCATCTCTGTTCTGATATTTTACAAAAGCAACAACTTTCCCAATTGCTCCATTTACTAAACCTTCTTCTACATTCAAATTATGCCGCAAAATTACCCGACAGTTTATACATACATCTAAAGTTTTTTCTAAGCCAGTAGTTTTAGATACAGACTTTTCCAAAGAGTGCAATTTAGTCTGTAGTTTCTCTGAAAGAAGAATGGTCACTCCCTGGTGCTCTATTTTTATCAATAGCTTCAATGTGAACTATTTCTTGTTTTTCCAATTTCAGAAGCTCTTGATTAAATGTACAACACTCTTGCAGTGTAGGCATTAGGCAAACTATGGACTTCTTTTCTCCAATATTCTTGTACATTACTTCAGCTGCTGTGTTTTCAGTTGTAAACAAGTTCCTTAGTAGCCGACTTTCTAAAGCTTGTTTACCCTGTTTTGTTAGGACAGGAATTCTTATATCTTTCAGAATATTTCCATAATCTTCATCACTTGCTTGTCGCATATTCTTTATAAGTTCTTTATATTCAAAATTTAACCACATGTTCACATTTCCAATACTTCCCAAACATTTCCTAGTGTCTTCATGCACAAGTGTTTCAAAAACTGGTTGTCCTTTTACAGGAGTTAGTTGTAGTAGATCTCCAAATATAATTAAATGTTTTCCTCCAAACAGAACATCGTAATCTGTTTTTAAAACCTGTTGCATTCTCAACTGTACAAAGGCAAGCATTAAGTTTGAGACCATGCTCACCTCATCAATGATTAAAAGTTTCATTTTCTTCAGCACTCTTGACACTTCATAACAAGCATCTCCAGTCAACTTCTGATATTCTAATTTATTATCATGTTCAACTGGTAGCATAAGTAATCTATATAAAGTAATTCCTTTAATATTCTGTGCTGCTAATCCAGTCGGAGCTGTTACAACACAAGATAAATGTGAATCTGTAGTTTTTTGTAGATAACTGGTCAAAACTTTCATTAAAAAACTTTTACCTGTTCCAGCTTGACCACTGATGTACATAAGAATAGGTTTAAATGATGAACATAGACATTCTTTTTTTCATGCAACAAACAATGTTGTATCTGTTCTGTCACTTGTAGATATATTTCTTTCTGTTCAATATTTAGTTGTTCTTCTACGTTTTCCAACATAGTATTCTCCTGTTATGCTTGTTGCATTGCAATTTCTACTTCATTCATGGCTATTGCTGCTTCATGTTTGATTATTGGTTGTCCCAGTGGATCTTGACTAGGTGGACCAGAACTTTCACTATCTTGAGAACTGTTGTTAGCTATATCAGCTGCAATAGTCTTTTCTTGTTCAATTTCATCATTTAACATTTGTAGATATGTAGGGAAAATTGTACATGCAATGCTACCTTTACATGCATTAAAAGAATCTTCATAGCAGTCGAAACGTACAAGTAATTCAGTTTCGCTACGCCATGGCTTGAACAGTTGCAGAAGTGCTAAATAGAAAAATTCTCTCTTATCTGTAGTTTCGCAACTGAGTTTTCTGTGGTTAATAAGATTTCCTTTGGCATGTTTTACTAAACAACCGTCACATCCAATTACTGCATATTTTCCTTGTTTTATAGTTGGTGTAACATTTCTTTTAAAGCTGTAATGTTGAAGTATTTCATACAGACATAGCTCTTCCAGATGTGGACTCCTTTTGGGATAGTATGTATCCAACATATTAGTTTTAAGAATTTCGGTACTTTATGGTTCATTCACTGCTAAGTATTCAATTTCTTCTAATGTTTTCAACACTCTATTTTGTGGGCAGGCAAGACCTAAACTTACCCAACGGATTCCTCATGACTTTGAATATAAACTGGAAGAGCACAAGCGATCCGAACATTCATAGGATCCAATTTCTCGGTGGGAAAGCATTTTCAAGCTAAATCTGTACAAGTTTTTGCTAAGGCTCTTCTCTTGTGAAATTTCTTCTCACATTTCTTTCATCTCTGTCTTTTCTGATTTCGTTATATATGGTGTAACATAGCGTGCAACGGCAATTGAGTTATCTGCAACATATTGAATGTCCATGTTTGCATTCCACATTTTCAAAATAACTGGATTGTAGTCATTAATATACTTTGACTGTTCTGTTCTTTTTAAGTTGTACATATTCTTCTGAGATTTCCGAGTTATTGTATGCCTTACAGCAGAAAGAAAAGAATTTACTCTCCCTTTAGAAATTACTGGACGTGGGAATCCAAACCGACACTTGGTATAAAATTTTCCTTTAGACTTGTATTTTCGTCGACAGTACTTTCCACAACGGTGACTTTGGAAACATAAAACTTGTTGTCTCAAGCTTTTTTCTCCTCCTTCTCTTGGAATCTCACTGTTAACATACTGTTCGATGATAGACAATACTGTTTCATCAGTATCCGTTCCAAATTTCGGAGCATTCCTTATCCATAATAGCATGTGTATATGTGGAGCACCTCTCGCTTGATACTCTTTTCGCCAAAAAAATTAATAACTTCTCCAAGAGAACAATTATTTTTAATGCAGATAAAAGACATCATAGTTTGAAACCTATGATTAAAATACCTCCACACATTTACAGGATCCAATGAACACAGTTCTCCAGGTGTCTTCATTTCAATATCTTTTATATTGGAATTTGCTTCTCGTAGAAATTCAAGTAAATCTTCCCATGCATACTCAGCACAGCTTAGTGTTACAAACCATGTTGGTGTACCTAAGTTTCTTAACATACACTTAAGTTCACCATGACGACAAAACCAATACTCATTGGTTCCACGTTGACATGCCATCAAATTAATTAACTGTGCTTCTAAATTTTCATCTGTTCGTTGAACTTTGTCCATGAATTCTTTGGCTGAAACAAGTGATTGATTAACTCCTGTTTTAAGTATGTGGTTCACTGCATACGAAAGAGAAGACAAATCACTTTCAAACAAAAGGTGAAATATATATGGAATGCACTGTCAAAATCTAGGATCTTCAGAGTATAATCTTGTTGAGCGATATTCTGAAGCTGGAATCCATACAGGTCGCTCATCAAATCGTCCACCTTGTCCAGTGGGGAACAGCTGTGGAAAACAACGAGCTTCTAAGCCTTTCTCCCATACACTCATTGGAGTTCCCTTTGCTTTTTTCATTTGAAATAATTCAATGCTGTTTCCTATTACCTCTTTTGAATGTAGAGGACATATTGTGTAATGTTCATAAATCTCTTCACTCCTCGACTTGTCCACTTTCTCTATTTGACCACTTGAAATTCCTGATTCATCTTCTAAACATATTACCTGTTCATCAACATTTACAGTTTTATAATAAATATTGTTCTCTACAAGATATAATGTAGCCTTTTGAAGTTTATTAACATCTACAAACTCTTGCCATATTTTCCGACTCTTTGTTGGTACACCGTTTACTAGAATAACTACTGGCTCATTTTCCTCTCTGTCTCCACCAACAGTTTCAATATTTTTCTTAAAATCTAAAGGTAAGTACACAACTCTTCCTTTCAGACTTCTTTGTAAATCTGTTGGTGGCAGTTTACCTGTTTTAGGCTCCATACGAATTACAGCTTGAAATGGGTGAACAGATTTAATAAGAGCTGACTCATATGTATTCAAATCTGCCAGTTCCTCTGGAATAGCTACTAATTCTAAGTTGTTATGTACTCCTCTAGCTGGCATTTTGTTCTCTTCTAATTTGTTGTAACAATATTTACAAATACGTTGATCAGTACCCAACTCAAATCGACCTTCCACCAACAAGTAAGCTCCAAATTGCTGCCACCTATCATTGTTCTCCTTTTCACTTTTTAAATATAAATTAACATTCCTAGTTTGACTTTTATAATGAGTACGTCGACCACAAATACAAACATAGTTTGGTTTTTCAGAACACACTGTCTTAAACTTTCTAATTTCTTCTACAAACTGATCAATGCTAATCTCTTTCCCATGTTCTTCAACATCTGCACTTGTCAAGCTCTCACTTTCTACACACTGCTGTTCTGAACCAAAAAACGAAACTCAATTTCATCACACATTTTTTCTACATTTGATAAACAACCATGTAAAAGAGCTGTGTTCAGTTCACTTAAACATAATGCAGGAGTTTTTACATAGTACACTTTCCTTACAAACTTCCGCATTCCTGAGTGGTGTACTGCTAACATTCTTAAGTGATGAAAAGTACTTTTACACACTTTTCTTGAAGGACAAGCCAGAGAATGTCCGTGCAACTTAGTATATTGTCTTACATTACATGGATCTAGTCCTTGTAACAACCTAATCTTCTGTTTAACACTTTTGTTTGCATATTGTCATAAACAATGTCGCATTATGTCAATAGATTCCTGTTGAATACTGCAAATACTGCTACAATCCCACTTATATACATGAGCTTGTGTGCGATTCCCTTGCACTTCTTCAGCTATTAATTCTTCTGCACTCCTAACAACTATTTCTTCTTTTGGAATTGGACAACCATTCCGAACTTCATAACAGCGACCTCGAGTATCAACTGAAAACGCTAATGTATTCTGTTGAAAGTAGCTTTCTTCATTAAAGAAAGGCTCACTAGTAGAAGTGTGTTTCCATTCACCACTGAAACTTTTACAAAAGTTAGTTCTATTAACAAGTCTTTTTCTTTTGGTTTTGTCTTTCAGAAACATCATTATTTTATCCAATGATTTCATTCTCTTCAATATTAAAATAAATAATTTTCGTTTCAAATTAAAAGCAGTATCTACTACAGTTTCAATCTGCTGCTTCTGTTTATAGGCTAGTAATCTTCTTTTATACTTCTTACAATCTTTCAATAAATTCTGAATTACTCTACTTCGAAAGAATCGTTGTCGAATCTGTTGAAATTGTTTTTGTCTTCGTGTAACGTGTTGTTTTCCCAAAAACAATTTTTTTTTACCATTTGAAGCGTCATTCTCCTTCTCCCTAGTTGAAAAACTCTTCTTTTTCCTTTCATTCCTATTCTGTTCATGTAATTTCTCGACAACTCTTTTAAGAAAGTGTTTAGTGCTCTTACCTAAACAAACTTTATCCTTAGTAACATTGTCATTTGTTTGTAACACAGTTTTTTACTTTTCTTTAAGTAGATCTCTTTTTTTGTTTCCTTCTCTTTTCATCTTTTCTTGCCATCTTGAATTTGTAATCCAAACAAAATAATTTTCCGAAAAACAAAGAACAGTTTCAATAGTTTCTTACATCTATTCAATATTTTCAAATAATTACATATGATTACTGATATTAACTACCAAGCAATTATCTACATTACTATTTTCTTGATTTCAAATATCAAAACACTACTCATTCCAATTAAATATATAGTGCGTACTTCAACAATACCTTCCCAAACACTCATACAAAGTACCATAATCACTAATTCCTTTGCCACCATGTCTTTAACCTCATTCGCCTGTTGCATCTTCACTACTCAGCAACTACTAACAATGTTGGGCCTACCCAAATGCAAACTAGAAACCCTTTCCATGTCACAGTTGAAAGTCTCACCTAATTACTGAAAGGATGCATGCATCTCCCTGTGCCTTTTCCTAGTGGCATCATACTTAAAACATAACATATAAATAGATCTATACCTGTGTTTTATAGGTATCGGATCTTCAGATACATAACTTGTGTGAAAATACATGTTGAAGCATAGACATACCTCAGCAAAGTTAAACTGTTAAGACGAATCGTCGAGCAATGTAAATTGGGGCGATATGTAAGTTGCAACTGTGTGCAGCTTTTTTGTATAGCATAGAAGTCGATTACGACTTTCTCTGTGCTCGTCAGATGCCCCCAGCAGCCCAGTGAGGGTCAACGCAGATGGGCCTCTGTTACCTTCCTTTTACAAATGAGAGGAGAGGAACCGTTAGAGAGCGGGAGGAAGGAGGGGGTTGTCAAGGGACGTGTCATTCCCAGTCTCTCGATCTGCCGCCCCTGTGATGTAGGCAGCTTTAGCACGAGCAGGAAGCCTGACAATTACCTTAACTTATATTCACGTGTTCTTCACCAGTGTGAGCAAACCCGTGCACTAAGTGTGCAGGCAACATTTTATTTTTTTCATCTCCCTGAAGTTAAAAAAGCATGTCCCTGTTAAAGCCCCCCCCCAGTATTTTCCCCACAAGGTTCAATCTCCAGAAGGCCATTTTTTTTTTTTACATTTCCCAAGCTGACTTTGGACCCCAATTCATCCCTGTACCTTAGTCACAAGACCATGTAGTCCTTGCAACATGACACACTGCACTCGTGTAGCATTGAAACCGATTACGACTTTCTCTGTGCTGTACAGATGCCACCGACAGGCCAGTGAAGGTCTAAGTGCTATTGTTCACGGTAGATGGGCCTCTGTTACCTTCCTTTTACAAACGACGGGAGAGGAACCTTTAGAGAGCGGGAGGAAGGAGGGGGGTCAAGGGACATGTCATTCCCAGTCTTTCGATCTACCGCCCCTGTGATGTACGCAGCTTCAGCACGAGCAGGAAGCCTAACAATTACCTTAACTTATATTCACGTATGCTTCACGAGTGTGCGCAAACCCGTGCACCAAGTGTGCAGGCAACATTTCATTTTTTGTATTTCCCTGAAGTTAATAAAGCATGTCCCTGTTAAAGCCCCCCCCAGTATTTTCCCTCAAGGTTCAATGTGCAGAAGGCCATTTCTTTTACAATTCCCTTGCCGATTTTGGACCCCAATTCATCCCTGTACCTTAGTCACAAGACCATGTAGTCCTTGCAACATGACACACTGCACTCGTGTAGCATTCAAACCGATTGTAACTTTCTCTGTGCTCTACAGATGCCACCAACAGGCCAGTGAAGGTCTAAGTGCTATTTTTCACGGTAGATGGGCCTCTGTTACTTTCTTTTTAGAAAGAGGAGAGGGAGGAACCGTTGGGGGGGAGAAAATGGGGGGGAGTCAAGGGACGTGTCATTCCCAAACTCTTGATCTGCCGGCCCTCTAATATACGCAGATTCAGCACAGGGAGAGAGCCTGACAATTACCTCCACTTATATTCACATTTACTTCACCAGTGCGAACAAATCCATACACAAAATATGCAGGGAACATTTCCATTTCTTTTTTATCTCCCAGACATTCATAAAACATATCTCTTGTAAAGAAATGCCCCCCCCCTGTATTTTCCGACAAGCCACAATCTACAAACATCCCTATTTCTCTTACATTGACCGGGCCGATTTTCGATCTTAATTCAACTCTGTACCTTAGTCACAACACCATGCAGTCCTTTCAACATAAGAGACTGCATTCCTCATTTCACGAAGACACTTAAATATATAGGGCGCACTTCAACAATACCTTCCCAAAGACTCATACAAAGTACCATAATCACTAATCCCTTTACCAGCATGTCTTTGACCTCATCTGTCTTTAGCATCTTCACTACTCAGCAACTACTAACAGTGTTGACTCTACCCAAATGCAAAGCAGAAACCCTTTCCATATCACAGTTGAAAGTCTCACCATATTACTGAAAGCATGCGTACATCTGGCTGTGCCTTTTCCCAGTAGCACATACTTAAAAGAAACATACAAATAGATATATACCAGTGTTTTATAGGTATCGAATCTTCCGATGCATAACACGTGTAAAAATACATATAGAAAGGGACGTTTCATTCTTAGGGCCCGATTCTGATGCGGGTTGGAAAAGCTTCCCGACCGAGGGCCTGATTCTGATGCGGTTAGGAAGGCCTCCTAACGGCATTTGCTCCTTCCAAATCGGATCGGGAACGTGTCTTCCCGACCGAGGGCCCAATTCTGATGCGGTTAGGAACAAATGTTCCCATTGAAGTCAATGGGAGTTCAACCAAATCGTATCTGGAAGCATCCGGATGCATCCTACTCCGCCGGTCGGACTTTCCCGATCCGAGTGGGTCGGACACCATTTCCCAACCGATTCGGTCGGGAAGCTTTTCCAACCCGCATCAGAATCGGCCCCTTAGTCTCTCGACCTGCCAGCCTTCTAATGTCTGCACATTCTGCACGGCCAGCTCACAGCTCACCAGTGTCAAAAGTCGGAGCACAACTACTGCACGCAACATTTCCATTTTTTTTCCATCTCCCTCAAGTTAATAAAACATGCTTCTTCTAACCCCCCCCCCCAGTATTTTTCAACAAGGCACAATCTGCAAACGTGCAACATTTCCTTTATGTTGCCCGGGTCGATTTTGGAACCTAAATTAACCCTGTACCTCACTTTGAAAACCATACACTCCTTTGAACATGACAAACTACACTTCTTCTTTCTCGAAGACACCTAAATGTATATGGGGTACTTGTTCAGCAACTACTCACACTCTATGCACATTTTGTAACAAATGTGAAACAGCACACTTGGGTAATACTATGTTATTTAAAAAATATATATATTTTCAAACTTAAAAATATCGCCTCAAAGACTTAACCACTATTACAGAATATATAACACACCTTATTAATTTGTAACTCACCTCTGTAGTTGGTATGCAGATTTCAAATTTCACAAACGCATGCAATATTTTCTTTCTCACACAATAAATGTAATTCAAGACTCTCATCAAGAATAGAACCAGTAATGGCAAAATTTCCTTCTCTTTCCGCACAGAAATAGATGTAAATAACAAATCAAAATCCTTCCTTTATTATTTCAAATTGCAAAATACATTTATAATGGTTACTCATCTTAACCCTCTCTAACTCTCTTCTAAAACGCCCCAAACTGGTTCTCTTATTTTGTGGATTGGAGACTCCCCCACACTGCTGCTTCGCCATACAGCCCCAAACCCTTACGACAATTTAGAAGCCTATTTCTAATAATACTACTCCAAATTTTGAACAACACACTTCTTCTAGACATGCTACTCATTTTGAAAAACTAACTTTAATAGCTTATCAGTTGTAATTAATTTTGCATTTCATAATTTAATACCACAGTTATTTCTACGCCTCCCCCAATCACCTTATTGCCAGTTTCCATACCAACAGTTTCTGCAACATTCAACGGCAGGTATAGGTCACAAGTTCACCATATTTCATCCCAATAGTTTCTGCAACATTCAACGGCAGGTGCAGGTCACAAGTTCACCATATTTCATCCCAACAGTTTCTGCAACATTGAACGGCAGGTGCAGGTCACAAGTTCACCATTTTTGAAAGTTCAGAACAGTACCTTCCAAATGCAAGTAGCAGGTGTGGTTGACTTCTGCTCGTCTGATTGTATCCTATGTAGTGTACGTTTTAAACATTTTTTATTAACCAATCAGAAACATACTTTTTCACGAAAGTAACATGCACCCTAGTTTTCACTGCACAATGTTCTTCATCAGCCAATCAGTTATCGTTTTCTCAAAAAAAGCTTCTTCTCCACCTTTTAACATATCTCTCATTCTACCATAGGACTACATGAGCTACAGACATCTTTTGATTCCTTCCAGCCATACCTTCAAAATGCTAGTGTGGATCGTAGGACACAGCTATGTTTTCTGGTGCAAACGGTATGCTGAACACAGACGTATTGACAAAGACCTAGGTTTACAAAATGTGGACATTAAATGGTTTGCACAGAGAGGATTAAAGTGCCACCAATTGTTGCCTTTGGTTAAAACCTCTTTGCATCTCCAACACCCTGACCTCATGATTGTGCACTGTGGTGGCAATGACCTAGGCACATTGACTGGGGTAGGTCTGGAAATGCTCATGAAGGATACCTTTGCACAATTGATGTTGCTTTTGCCTCGAACTGTCTTTGTATACTCCAATATATGCCAAAGACAGAAGTGGAAATGGTCAAATCAATTCTGTCCTCAGATTGAGAAAGCTAGGAAGAATGTAAATAAAGCTGTGTCTGCATACCTCAGAGATCATAGAATGGGGTCCATCTACAACAACAATCTATGTTTTGATATGGATGACATATACAGAAGTGATGGAGTTCATTTCACAAATCAAGGAAGCAGAGTTTTTCTCAAAAACCTGAAGCTGTGCATCCGCACTTACATGTAGCTCCAACAAACTCATAATGAAAACAAGGGCTCTTTTTAGAGCCACCCTATAACTCAGAACTCAGCTGGGCCATTTTAGGCCCAGGGAACCGCATCCCCCGGAGCCTGGCCACAATGTTTGGGAACCGCGCGAGGAGCCCCAATCCCCCGCAGTCCCTGCCAGCTCCCCGCCTCCTGCGGCAGCTGGCATTACTTTTGAACAAAGCCAGCTGCTCCATGCAAGCTCCTTTTGCCCAAAAGTAAATCTGCCTCGCTTCATGGAAGCAAGAGCAAATTTCCTCCTCTCGCTTCCATGAAGTGAAGCAGAAGTTTGCTATGACAGAGCGGGAACTCTGCATAGATCCCGCCCTGCCATAGCAAACTACATTGTCCCAGGGGTAGGCACCACGGGTCATTGTTGAAACCGGCCCTCGGAGATAACGATACCCAGGGCCATGGAAAGCTCCTCAAGGGAAATTGGACGATACACCTCCATCTAATTTAAAGGCCCGGGAACATCGTACTCCCTGGGACCGGCAGTCCGCAACAGACCCCGCATTTTAATTCATGAATGCCCGGGGAAGTAGTGCCCCCCGGGAGAGTGTGGGTGAAGCTTCACCCCTCCACACTTAAATTTTACGTATAGCTCTGAGGAAGTGCTGCTCTTTCGGGTGGAGGGGGAGGGGAACGCGTGCCCCCCATATCATTATATTTCCCCCTGGGAACTGCGTGCCCATGACAAAAGTAGCCCCGTATTTCAATTGTAAATACCCCGAGAAAGTAGTGGTCCCCAGGACAGTGTGGGGGAGCCTTCACCCCTCCACACTTACATTTTATATATACCTCCAAAGACGTGCTGCTCTTCAGAGCGGAGGGGGAGGGAAGACGCATACCCCCCATATCATTATATTTGCTCTGAGTAAGTGGTGGTCCCCGTGGCAGAAGTAAACCCCGCATCATAACTAAACATTGCTCCCGAGAACTGGCCCACCCGGGGCCTTAATTAAACAAAGCGTGCAACACCGCGGTTCGTTTTTCTTTTTCCCGCCGTGATTTCCAGGCCCTACGCAAATCACGCGAATCCCGCTGAAAACATATAAAAAATGTTTTTTTTTTACCTTTGGACTCTCTGTGGCACCCCCTGAGCACCCTAGGGAGGTCACAGTGTTCCTACCCTGCCCTCTTCTACTTTTTTCCCCCTTTTTCCCCCTACTCGTTTCAACCGAGTCACAAGATGGCTGCCAAGGCTTCCTAGTTTGAAGTGTTGGCAGCCAATCAGAGGCAAGCTCGTGCTCGGGGCGGCTCAGCCAATCAGATCTCACAATTCTCAAATATCAATATCTGTAAATCTTTAAATATCTCAAAAACTACTGAACGGATTTACACCATTTAAAGAAAAGCGTGCTTTCTGGACCAAGAGCTACCTCTCTGCCAAATGTGGTGTAATTCTGTTCAGCAGTTCGGGCTGTAGCCGTGTCTAAAGTTTCCTATGGACATTAACATGGAGAAAACACGTTTTGGGCCCCCCTTTTTTCTAGGCCCCCGCTTGACGAATCACCCCGAAACTTTCAAGACAGGAGCTAATCTGAGTGAACAATTAATTTTGTAAATTTCGCAGAGATTTGTCAAACGACGCCAAAGATATTGGCAAAAGAAAAAAACGCTTTTCCTATGAAAACTAGGTCCTAACTATAACTACCAGTAGGTAGGTAGGTAGGATTCCTTTGTGTTCTACTGCAGCTTCCCAGAGTGTTCTAAAGAACAACTAGAGCACTAACAGTCTTACTTATGACAAAAGTATGGCACACCTGAAGCCATCTTGATTGGAATAAAGTGGTAACACTTAAAACATTTAATTTAAAAAGGAACATAATGAGGGGGTTCATTTTGCCATAGAAATTATGATTAGTGCTGCAGAAAGAAAAATTAGGGCACATTTTGAGTGACTTCTCTAATCCTCTTTTATTTCATTAAAAAATTCTGACATGCAGACTGAAACATGCACTTTCAATACCAGCAGCAGACTTCCCTGGTGAGCAGTAGCTTTACTACAGGGATCTAATGAGCAACTAGAGTGCTAACATTCTGAATTTATGGCAATTGTGTGACACATCTGAATGCCTTCTTGATGGAATCAAAGTAAAAAACTGAAAGTATTTACTACTGAGGAGACTGCAGTAAATGAGGAAATTAGGAAACTTCATAACAAATAAGTCTCCCAAGATGGCCACCAGAGACAAAAGAGCCCAAATGTAGCAAAAATATCACCCAGATGTAGCCCACGTATAGCCCAATGACAGAATGTCTCAGAGTGTTCTAAAGAACAACTAGAACGCTAACTGTCTTACTTATGACAAAAGTATGGCACACCTGAAGCCATCTTGATTAGAATAAACTGGTAACACTTAAAACATTTAATTTAAAAAGGAACAAACTGAGGGGGTTCATTTTGCCATAGAAATTATGATTAGTGCTGAATAAAGAAAAATTAGGGCACATTTTGAGTGACTTCTCAAATCCTCTTCTATTTCATTAAAAAATTCTGACATGCAGACTGAAACATGCACTTTCAATACCAGCAGCAGACTTCCCTAGTGAGCAGTAGCTTTACTACAGTGATCTAATGAGCAACTAGAGTGCTAACATTCAGAATTTATGGCGAATGTGTGACACATCTGAATGCCTTCTTGATGGAATCAAAGTAAAAAACAGAAAGCATTTCCTACTGAGGAGACTGCAGTAAATGAGGAAATTAAGAAACTTCATAACAAATAAATCTCCCAAGATGGCCACCAGAGACAAAAGAGCCCAAATGTAGCACAAATATCACCCAGATGTAGCCCACGTATAGCCCAATGACAGAAGTGTGCAAAACACTTTTTATTTTTGTTTTTTTGCAGTTTTATATAGTGCAGACTGGTCAGGTATTGGAGTGCTTTACATGAGCATTGGTTACATCACACAAGGACAAATTCATGTTGGTTGTAGACATGGGGAGATTAAGTGATTTGACCAGAATCACAGACTGTCGAGCTGAAGCAGAAACTCCAACCTGGTGTTGTATTCCTCTTAGGGTGTCCATACACGGGCTTTCCTGTATCATGTCCTTATATAGGCACAATTCGCCCTGCCCATATATAGGCATAAAATCCCAGTCCTTATTTAGGCATTAAACCATGCACTCCAAATACAGGCATGGTCTCCGACATCCGTCCACCCTAACGTCACAACGAGTTCTTGAAGAACAGACCCTTAAGCTTCGGGAGTTTCCCTAGCACAGGACTATTGATTTCTTCAAGGACTCATCTATTATGCATGAACCGTTATACCTTAGGGGTTCATTCATGACGTCTTCCGCTGACCGATTCACGTCAATGCTAACATTCTGAGGTACCTCTCAGGTATAAATATACCTTCCCTAGCCCTTGTAAACTAGAGGAGACCTCGACTTCAGAGGAGCCCGTTTCCCAGCCTGAGGCACTGAGAAGACGCTGTCATCCCTGCACGCAGAGAGTCCAGCTTCCAGTGATCTGACTTCCCTTGCGGGGTGTTGGAGTTTGAGTCTGGCAAGAGATTCCTACCTCTCTCATTCTTAAGGTATGGAGCTGACTAGAACCTAGAGGGACTCTTGGCATACTTGGCATACTTGGCATACTTGGCATACTAGGCATACTAGACTTAACATACTCTTAGTATACCATAGTAAGAAATACTTCACCTACTTCATACCTCTCCCTACACCTAGGTTAGGTTAGGCACATTGGGGTAGAACTAGCTTAGAAACGCATCGTATGAGTACTCACATTTTTAGTCTGTGTTATTTATGTGAATGAATATCTGCTAAGAGATAATGCTATCGCAGTATTATTTATTTCTACTGCTTACACTGTACATTATTTATCTTGCATACTGTCTTGTGATCGTAACTGCACATATTACTTACACTAGAAACAAGACTGTTCAATAAACCTTTTATTGAAACGCCCGTCTATTCTTTCTGTGTAACTTTAAGGAAAACTAAGCATGCACGATTGAGCTGAGTGAAATAGTTATCTATGGTTTCCACGACTCTGGGACTCGTTCTGATTCTAAAGGGAAACAAAAGTTGTCATGTTTTGCGGCTGCCAGAAACTACTCCCTTCTTGTCGTCAAGGAGTTTCTAGTGGCCTCTGAGCTAGCTGGCACAAGTAATTAAGTTTAATATACTCGATAGGGACATACTGACCTTAGTCCTATGTCAAACCTATAGGGGATATTATTCCAATGCGCAGAGCCTATTAGGGAAATAGGAGCTACACTACATGGCGCCCAACGTTTGATAAGGCGGTAATTTAACGCTAGATACTGAGTAACTCAGCCGTGCTTTTTCTCTTAGAGACCCCTACCCATATACTCCAAAAGACGTCTGGAGTGGGCAGGGTTAAGTATCCACCACGGCTACATGGGAAACACCCTATATATTAGCTGTTTGGTTTGCTCAACGTTGAAGGATACAGTGTTCCAAAATATTGTGCACCTTATCTTTGTTTCCTTGAAACTTGTTCTACATTTTTCAAAAAACAAATGTCCATACACGGGGACGATGCCACCGGAAACGGTGGAGCTACGGCTGATCCAGCCCAAGCAGCAGTTTTTAACATTACAGGTTTAATTGAAACCGAGGAGGGTGTTATAGACATCGCTCCAAACTTAAGAAGAGCCATCACTCTAAAACTTATAAAACATGGCCTACCACCAAGAGGCGGTAGAGCAGTTTTCGTGATAGAGGCACATGAATCCTTTCAGACAGAGGTATTCTATTCATGGGTAATATTTCCTGAATCAAATCCAGTAACACACATGTTTCACTTCTACAAAGAAGATGATCAACCAGAGGAATATATTCCTTTCGAGGATATTGAAATTCCACTAACATACCAAGAGCATCAGCTCTGGTTTAAAGGCGCCCTAAAACATCACAGAAACATTACCAAGCTCGGTCCACTAGGTAGACCAGGAGCAACATGTCCGATTCTAGCCGGCTACACACCTCATACTGAACTAGATATAATGTCAGATGGGGAATTACTTATTCAACTTACAGAGTTAATAAAAATCTACAGACAATTGGTTCAATATGTCATGCAGACTTTCACAGTCCAGCAACCATTGACACTTCCAAATTCAACTCCCCAACAGGGGAATACACTAAAAATTACACCACAGACTCTATACGCAGTCATGGGTAAAATGCCCACAAAACGTGAGCAAATTTCATTCTGGATAGCTCAAAAAATTACTCAAATCGAAGCAGTATTTCCAAATACTAGCCCGTATGAGAAACACAGAATCCTAACAATCAGTTTACCAATGGGGATCACACCACAACTGGAAGACTGCACCACTTGGGGCTCAGTCTTTGCTGCCATCTATACTAAAACACATGGCATTCCGTCAATTGCGGTAATACCAGATGTCCTGAAACAAATTCAAAATGAATATGGGGCAGAGCCTGCTCTAAATTTAGGTATGAAATTACTGAAAAATTTCGACCAGGTCTCAACAATAATATTATCTAATATTAAAGGAGAGGCAGCAGCAGTGGCGATCTGCCAACGATTAAGGGAATTCGATGTTACAGAACATCAAACTGAGCTACCCAGAATAATTGAACAATCATATGCAGAATTAGGCAGAGATAGTTTGGGTGGAAGACCAGTGAAGCCGACACTATCTAAAAGTCCTGAGAAGGACTCTATTAAACAAACTCCTACATCTTCTAAAAAGAAGTGGGAGTCTACTAAACAAAACTCAAATGAGAAACGTTCTCAATCCCGGGGTAGGTCTCCTCAAAAGGAGCCCTCTGAAAGGAGGTATAACTTCAGGAACAGGGATAATTTGAGAAAACCTGACAGGTATCAAGATACTGATACACGTTCCTCTCGTCCCTTTCAGATCTCATCACAGACTTCGGAAAGAAGAGGACGATCAGAACATAGAGAAGAACGCGTGAAATCCAAAGAAGAAAAACACGCTCCAAAAAATAAAACAAAACCTCAATTCTCCAAAAAGAAAGTAGCAGGTCTGAAGATCAGACATGCCAAGAATACTGAGAACACAACTCAAGAGCGGAGAATGGGCTCAGACAATGCTGGACAGTGCAGCAGAAGTCACAATAGCTCGCCAGAACCTGAAGGAACTTCTGGAGATAGTGGACTTGAATGAGTACATCACAGTTGAGACTGTAGACACCAGGGTTAGTACTCCACAAAAGTTATATGAAATAACACTCCGGATGGAGGGAGACAAACCTAGACAGGTGAAAGCACTTTTTGGGAAAGACTATCAAGGGGCTATGACATATTTCTAGCAGAAAAAGACTGGCCACCACAATTTGTCAGGGAGTGCCCACACGGCGAGGACATTATTATGCCTGCCTTCTCCAACAATATTCCAATACACTTAAAATACACATATGCCAGGAAATGGGCAGTAGCCCAGGCCCCAGCATTATATAAAAATCATGTAGGATGGGATGAGGACTCACCTCACCATAAAATACATCTGAAACATGAACCAACTGCACAAAGGCAGTATCCAATAAAGCAAAAAGCTAAAAAACAGGTCAGGGAGATCTTAGATCAACTTGAATACTAAGGGGTGATTGAAACATGCACCTCCTCAATGAACAATCCCTTGTTTCCTGTCTCCAAACCAGACAATACATATCGTCTAGTTTTGGATTACAGACACCTAAACACTTGTTCTAAAACTTTTGCAGTGCAAAATGCACATAGCACAGCATTAAAGAATAACATTGTGCGTAAAAAATACGAAACAACATTAGACATCTCAAATGGTTTCTTTTGTCAAAACATAGCACCTGAAAGCAGGTACTTAACAGCATTCTCCATAATGGGGACCCAGCGTCACTTTTGTCGACTCCCACAAGGGTTCAAGAACAGCCCAGGTTTATTCTCAGTGAGGGTAACGGAGTTACTACAAATTAATGACCATGAGGCATTGTCCTATGTCGATGACATCTATCTGACAGACGATGACCTGTACAAACACTTGAACAGGTTGAGCACCATTATACTGGGATTCGCCTCTGAGGGCTACAAGTTCAACTTTAAGAAGTCCCGAATTGCCCATCTCAATGTCCTATTTCTAGGATATGAGCTTTCAAGTGAAGGCAGGAGCTTGGCAGCTAACTTTTTAGAAAAATGTGCGCTGCTCCAACCTACAAAGACGCTAAAAAACTTACAATCCATCCTGGGTTTCCTAAATTTTGGAAGAACATACATTCTAAATTACGCAGAAAGGGTTAAACCACTCTACGCATTAATCAAACCTGATTTTTCTATCAAGAATTGGACACAAGAACACACAGAAATCTTGCGTTCACTCCAAGCTAACATGTTAGCAACAAATCACTTACAAACACGCGTAAGTCAACGCAATTTGGTGATCCGAATAATTTCGGGTTAATGCGGATTCATGCGGATGTAGTGTAGCTCCTATTTCCCTAATAGGCTCTGCGCATTGGAATAATATCCCCTATAGGTTTGACATAGGACTAGCCTTATAGTACAGACTTCGCGGTACTTCCTCAGACACTTTTATCATTGTGTTAGTCTAAAAAAGTTCATTAATTTCCATGACATGAAATTACTTTGATTTTGTACAACTTATCGATCATTTTTTTTTTTTTGTCACATGTAAATATTACTGCTTATTTCATTCGATTTGCATTTTATTTTCAAATATATGCCTGAAATGAAAAGCAATGCTTCAAATGTACAGTACCTTTTGCATTCTAATGGGTTTTTAAATGCCTTTTTAAATGGCTTTAAGAAATATTTTAGAAATATGCGGTACTCCATTTAATGTTTAGCATTTTAAATGTTTAGCATTTTAGTATTATCGTATACACGAAAGTGGAGTGGGTGTTGTATTCCTCTTAGGGTGTCCATACACGGGCTTTCCTGTATCATGTCCTTATATAGGCACAATTCGCCCTGCCCTTATATAGGCATAAAATCCCAGTCCTTATTTAGGCATTAAACCATGCACTCCAAATACAGGCATGGTCTCCGACATCCGTCCACCCTAACGTCACAACGAGTTCTTGAAGAACAGACCCTTAGGCTTTGGGAGTTTCCTAGCACAGGACTATTGATTTCTTCAAGGACTCATCTATTATGCATGAACCGTTATACCTTAGGGGTTCATTCATGACGTCTTCCGCTGACCGATTCACGTTAATGCTAACATTCTGAGGTACCTCTCAGGTATAAATATACCTTCCCTAGCCCTTGTAAACTAGAGGAGACCTCGACTTCAGAGGAGCCCATTTCCCGGCCTGACGCACTGAGAAGGCGCTGTCATCCCTGCACGCAGAGAGTCCAGCTTCCAGTGATCTGACTTCCCTTGCGGGGTGTTGGAGTTTGAGTCTGGCAAGAGATTCCTACCTCTCTCATTCTTAAGGTATGGAGCTGACTAGAACCTAGAGGGACTCTTGGCATACTTGGCATACTTGGCATACTAGGCATACTAGACTTAACATACTCTTAGTATACCATAGTAAGAAATACTTCACCTACTTCATACCTCTCCCTACACCTAGGTTAGGTTAGGCACATTGGGGTAGAACTAGCTTAGAAACGCATCGTATGAGTACTCGCATTTTTAGTCTGTGTTATTTATGTGAATGAATATCTGCTAAGAGATAATGCTATTGCAGTATTATTTATTTCTACTGCTTACGCTGTACATTATTTATCTTGCATACTGTCTTGTGATCGTAACTGCACATATTACTTACACTAGAAACAAGACTGTTCAATAAACCTTTTATTGAAACGCCCGTCTATTCTTTCTGTGTAACTTTAAGGAAAACTAAGCATGCACGATTGAGCTGAGTGAAATAGTTATCTATTGTTTCCACGACTCTGGGACTCGTTCTGATTCTAAAGGGAAACAAAAGTTGTCATGTTTTGCGGCTGCCAGAAACTACTCCCTTCTTGTCGTCAAGGAGTTTCTAGTGGCCTCTGAGCTAGCTGGCACAAGTAATTAAGTTTAATATACTCGAGTGGGACATACTGACCTTAGTCCTATGTCAAACCTATAGGGGATATTATTCCAATGCGCAGAGCCTATTAGGGAAATAGGAGCTACACTACACTGGTTCCCCAGTTACAAAGTCTGCAGCTCTGGAAGTAATACCACATCCTCTCCCCTAAGTGCAACATTTAATCAAGTGGTCAACTGAATAATAAAACATAAAGATAACAAATAATTTAAAAGTGCTTTGTCGCTATTTGAAAACTCAGAAAATATGTCCTCATTTTATTTGTTTACAGCACTAACCATAATTTCGATGCAAATAAGACCCTCTCATTTCTGTAATTTCTAAAGAAAATGCTCTAGGTATTACAGTTTTGATTACATCTAGATGATGTCAGGCATGCCACACTGTTGCAATAAATATAGAATGTTAGCAATCTAGTTGTTCATTAGGATACTGTTGAGAGGCAGAGGCCAGGGGCTCGGACTCAGAAAATTGAAGGCAGGTAGGAGGGTGCAGAGGCAACAATTTGATCACACTGGGCAGGCAGGAAGGGCAGTGGCAGCACAGCAGACTATGGAGGGCAGTGGAAAGGGGGCAGGGGCAACAAACCAACAATGCAGGACAGGCAAGAGAGGCTGTGGCAATATAATAGACCATTGTGGGCAGAAGGAAGAGGCAGTGGTAGTACAACCATACATGCCAACAGACCCGATTCAGCCAGGAAATGTCCAATGTTTTTAAGCCCAAATGGGCTTTATTTAATCTGTCTCCTGTCTACAATCTCCTCTTTTTCAATGTAAGTCAATGGGGCAAATCAATACCCCAGTTTTTTTTTCAAAATCTCCCTCTTACCAAGTTCAAAATGTTAGCAAGTATGGTACATTGGATCATGGAAGGCAGGAGGAATTGGGGTAGGGACATGGACTCGGATAACAGAGGACAGGAGGGACATGGACAGGTGCACCAAACTGACCTTACAGGGCACGCATCAGGGTTTGCAGCAGAACAATACACCACACAGGGCATGCGGGATGGGAGTGCAGCACAACAATCCATGGAAAGCAATAGGGAGGGGACAGGACCATGCATATGGACAACAGAGAACAGAGGGGAAAGAGGCAATGGCAGCTAGCTGACCATAATGGACAGACAGGAGAGAAAGCTGCAGCATAACGGACCATAAAGGGCAGGAGGTAGGGATCAGGGGCATTACAATGGAACAGACAAGCCAGGAGGGAGGGAATAGGGGTCTGCACATGGAAAACAGAGGGCAGGGGGCAAGGGGGCAGGGCAGGAGCAGCAAGCTGACAATGGAGGTCAGGCAGGATGGGCACTAGAAGCAAGACACACCATAGAGAGCAACAGTGAGACTATAATGGAATACACACAGACCATGGAGGGAAGGTGGGAGGGGGTCAGTGGCAGCTAGCTGACCACATAGGGAAGGTGGGAGGGGCCATGGCAGCACAGAAGACCATGCATGGCAAGAGAGAGGGTTAGTGGCAGCACAATGGCCATGATGGGCAAGAAGGAGGGGGCAGGTGCATGCAGAAAGGACCATGGAGGATAGAAGGGAGGGGTAGGAGCTGGGCACAGACAAGAGAGTTCAGGGGAATGGGCCTCACAACAGACCACATGAGGCAGGCAGGAGGAGCAGTTGCAGCACAACAGACCAGGGAGGGCAGAAGGGTGTGGCAGTAAAATGGACCATGGAGGACAGGAGGAAGGGGATAGGGGCATGGAACGTGGACAGGCATGGTGGAGGTGGCAGGGACAGGTTACAGTTATCTGACAATGCTAGGCAGGTGGGAGGGGAGTGGCAGCTCAACAGAACACTCAGAGTAGATAGGAGGGGCAGGTCCATGGAACATGGTGGGCAAAAAAGATGGAGCTGGGGCATGCACACAGACATCAGAGGGCAGGGGGAAGGAGAGTAGGGGCAGCAAGCTAAGTACAGAGGCTAAGCAGGAGGTCAATGATGGGGCATAGAATTGGGCAATGGAGGGCAGGAGGAGTGGACTGGGACATCATGCTAAATGGAGGGCAGTGGCAGCACATCAGACCATGCATGGCAGGAGGTAGAAGGCTTGTGCATGGATTCAGACAACAGAAGATAGGGAGGAGGTGGATGGGGCAGCAAGCTAACTGTTCAGAGAAGGCGGGAAGGCCAGTGCAGAACAACGGCCACACAGGGCTGTAATGAGGGAGCAGGGGCATGGACTTGGACAATGGATGGCAAGGAGGAGGGGAGGCAGGAGCAGCAAGCTTGGGTGGGGGCAGCACAATACCAGGCCAGGCCCTGCTTCCAACACCCCACCATCCATTGTGATAGGCATCTTACTTAACGTTAAAAAAAACCTAGAAATTCACTGAAAAAAATAAAGATTACAGGGACGTTATAGTTAGGCTCAGATTTCACTTGTACAAAACCAGTGAAATTCAGCAGTTATAGTTGCCTGAGCTAACTATAACTTACACCCCCACAATGCACTGCTTATGACCTCAGACATTACATCATTCATGACATGGTCAGTGACATCACTCATGACATCACTCATGACATCTCAAAAGAGCTGTGAATGGAATGGAACTATAATCGCTAGAACTTTATTTATGGATAGTGTGTGTATATTAACACCCCTTTTTTTTTCTTTTCTTTCGTGTAAGAACCATTATAATATGCAACGTGCCCAGATCAATATGGCCGATAGCCTTTCACTTTAAAGTAATGTGTAGTCCATTGTTTATGTTGATGTTTGAAATCCTAAGTATGTTTATTATGAACAAGTCACGTTGACGAACATACAGGTACGGCGGTTACGGGGCAAGATATGCTGAAATGACATTTTGTGCATATTAACACTTGTTTTCTTTTCTTTATTGTATCAATTCCTGAATTTTCACATTGTGACCAGGCCAATATGGCTGCTAACTTTTTGGATTAAAGTAATGTGTAGTCCTTTGTTAATGTTGGCAACTGGAGGCATTTGTACATTTAAATAAGGAAGCTACAATGACGTCTTGTATCGTTATCAATGTTCGGACGAGCCGAAACGCAATTCTCTTGTCTCTTTGTGCACTTCTCTTGCCTGTTTCTGCACCTCTCTTGCCTCTTTCTGCACCTCTGTTGGCCCTTTCTGCACCTCACTTCCTCCTTTCTACACTTCTCTTGCCTCTTTCTGCACCCCTGTTGCTTCATTCTGCACTTTCCATGCTTATTTCTGCACCTGTCTTGCTTCTTTCTGCACCCCTGGTGTCTCTTTATGTACCTCTTTTGCCTCTTTCTGAACTTTTCTTGCCTTTTTCTACACCTCTCTTCCCTCTTTCTGCACGTCTGTTGCCTCTTTCTGCACCTCATTTGCTTCTTTCTGCACCCCTGTTGTCTCTTTCTGCACTTGTCTTCCCTCTTTCTGTACCTTTCCTGCCTGTTTTTGCATATCACTTGCCTCTTTCTGCACCTCTATTGCCTCTTTCTGCACCTCTCTTGCCTCCTTCTGCACTTCACTTGCCTCTTTCTGTAACTCTCTTGCCTCTTTGTGCACCTCTCTTGCCTCTTTCTGCATCCCTGTTGCTTCATTCTGCACTTTCCATGCTTCTTTATGCACCTGTCTTGCTTCTTTCTGCACCCCTGTTGTCTCTTTATGTACCTCTTTTGCCTCTTTCTGCACTTTTCTTGCCTTTTTCTGCACCTCCGTTCCCTCTTTCTGCACGTCTGTTGCCTCTTTCTGCACCTCATTGCTTCTTTCTGCACCCCTGTTGTCTCTTTCTACACTCGTCTTCCCTCTTTCTGTACCTTTCCTGCCTGTTTTTGCATCTCACTTGCCCCTTTCTGCACTATTCTTGCTTCTGTCTACACCTCTGTTGCTTCTTTCAGCAATTCTCTTGCCTCTTTGTGCACTTCTCTTGCCTGTTTCTGCACCTCTCTTGCCTCTTTTTGCACCTCTGTTGGCTCTTTCTGCACCTCACTTGCTCCTTTCTACACTTCTCTTGCCTCTTTCTGCACCCCTGTTGCTTCATTCTGCACTTTCCATGCTTCTTTCTGCACCTGTCTTGCTTCTTTCTGCACCCCTCTTGTCTCTTTATGTACCTCTTTTGCCTCTTTCTGCACTTCACTTGCTTTTTTTTGCACCTCTCTTGCCTCTTTCGGCACCCCTGTTGCTTCTTTCTGCACTTCTCTTGCCTCCTTCTGCACCTCTTAGTTAGAGGTAGTTTTAATCCCCCTGCCCTATTATGTACTAGGGCCTTACAGGGGAGGTCATGCCAATCACAGGGGTACCCCAACCCATAGTGTACCCTAGTGTATGTAGGTGTTTTCACTGTATTCTAAGTGTCTTTCAGCATAGCACTGGCTCCGGGCCTGGTTCGTCAGAGTCAGTTACCACCAGTACCAGTCAGCAAAAAGTTGGGGGCACAGGATGACTTTGCAACAAGGCCTCTTTATGCTCCTCTGTTGGTTCTTTGTGCACATCTCTTGCTTCTTTCTGCACCTTTCTTCGTCTTTCTGGACTTCTGTTGCCTCTTTCTGCATTTCTCTTGCTTCTTTCTGCGCCTTTCTTCCTCTTTCTGCACATGTCCTACCTCTGTAGGCATAGTTAGAAATGAGCATTTATAAAACCTTTGAAATTCACTGGAAAAAACACAGGTTTCAGGGACGTTATAGTTAGAAATTAGCATTTAAAAAACCTTTGAAATTCACTGAAAAAACCATAGGTTTCAGGGACGTTGAAGTTAGAAATTAGCATTTAAAAAACCTTAGAAATTCACTGAAAAAAACACAGGTTTCAGGGACGTTATGGTTAGTTGGACATTTCACTCGTACAAAACCAGAGAAATTGGGCCATTATAGTTAGTTGAGCTAACTATAACTCGCGCCCCCGCAATGCACTGCTGATGACGTCACATATTACATCATTCATGACATGGTCAGTGACATCACTGATGACATCACTGATGACATCTCAAATGACATCATTGATGACATCACTGATGACATCATCCACGTGATAATCTGATGCACCTCCTCACACCCTAATATAACCTTTGATACAACCACTCTAAAATGCAGACTACCATTTTCGAAACCATAGACACACCAATACCAGTTACTACATACCCACTCACTGATTCCTAGGTCTACACACATGTCCACTCATTCATCCATACAGTTACTCATACATGCAGTCACTCATCAATACAGCACTATCATATGCACTCATACACCTATACAGACACTCACATACCACCACTCACCCATAGAGTTACTCACACACCTAGTCAGTCATGCAAAGAATCAATCATACACCCATTTACTCACCTATACAGTTATACATACACCACTTCACTTATTCATACAGCTACTAACACATACTTACTCTCTTCTACAATCACTGACACAAGCACACACTCATCCATACAGCCACTCTCACAATCACTCACTCTTACATATAGTCATTTATATACTCCAACACTCACATATACTGCCTTTCACATATGTAATTACTCACACATGTACCACTGAGACATCCATTCACTCACCAACACACCCATACACACACTCACCCACCCATACAGCCCTTCACAGATGCATTCTTGAACCCATACACCCAGTGAATGACCTACTCACACATCTATGCACAGAGTCACACACCCCCCACCCACCCACAGGGACACTCAGGCACCCATACAGATTCTCAGAAAACCAATCAATAACCCATATAGACACTCATGTAGCTACTCACCAACCCATGCAGCCGCTTACACACCAACTGACAGATTAATACAGACATTCACACAGTTTAGTCACTAACCCATGCATTTAGTAAGACACGATTAATCACTCACTTATACAGTCAGTCACGCACCTACTAAATCATCCATTCAGACACTTATACACCCACTCATTCTTCAATACACCTTGGCATATATATATATATATAACATATTTAAACTTTACAGAAACACATACTCACTAGATGATGTCATCAGTGATGTCATCAGTGATGTCATTTGAGATGTCATCAGTGATGTCATCAGTGATGTCACTGACCATGTCATGAATGATGTAATATGTGACGTCATCAGCAGTGCATTGCGGGGGCGCGAGTTATAATTAGCTGAACTAACTATAACGACCAAATTTCTCTGGTTTTGTACGAGTGAAATGTCCAACTAACTATAATGTCCCTGAAACCTGTGGTTTTTTCAGTGAATTTCTAAGGTTTTTTAAATGCTAATTTCTAACTTTAACGTCCCAGTGAATATATATATATATGTACTGCTCTTCATCTGAAACTTGGGAACTAGCCCGGGTTGCCTCCACTTTTCTTCTTTTAAAAAAAAAAAAATTTATGGCGCACACTAAGCCTTAAAGGGCATTTATTATATATAAAATGCCCCTTTTATGGCTCAATACATTAAAAATTTAAATATTAAATGAAGACAGCCCATGGTTTAGCTAAATGTTATATGCGATGATGAAGTCGACTGTACCCCATGTTTTGTGCAATAATTTATTGGCATGTTAGGCACAAACTCCCTCTTTAACTTATAGAGCAGCTATCCAATTTTTATTTCCCCCTGTATTTCTAACCCCTTGTACTATTCTGTGGATACTGCTTTCACTATTCTGTGGATGTTGTTTTTTTTCCCCCCCCCAAACTCGGGGTAGTTTCAACCGCACCTAAACTCACTGATTTTCCACGAGCTGCCCCCTTCGTTGGCACGCACCGTGTGATACGTGTCACATGGCAATACATCTGCATTATCGGCGCATCGCCTCACGCCGCACACTAGCAGCTGCTCGGAGGGACATTACATCTACTAGTATACCATACAGTTCCATAGAACCCCTTCGTATGCTAAGATTGTTAATCATTTCAAAGAAACCACGGCCTACATATATGTGTAACTATATAGGTATTACTCACATTAAGAACTGCTGCATTCTTTTCGTGGCTGAAGCAAAAAAATATCCTGTGGTCAGCATGTGTAGGGGAAAAGAAGGCACACCATGCCTGCATCAAAGAAGCAGAAGGCGAAAAAAACACCCGAACTTTTTGCCGTAGAACATTATTTTCAACAGGGGCTTTTAAATATGTTCGATAAAGTTTTGTATTCTAAATTTCTGCCTCCATTGTGAATTGGGAGTAGGGTGTGCATTTGGTGTTTTACACACAACTCATTCAATCTTTGCAAAATGTACTTGTGTTTCTTCTAGCTTTCGGTTGTTTGTCTTTCTGCCTGTCTTTTTCTTTATTTCTAAGAGTGTTTTTTGTTATTTGCTTCCCACCGGTCTTTCTGTTATCATCTCAGTCTGGTTTTACTCCATTTCCCTTTTATGCTAGTATCTCTCCTTCTGCCATCCACTAGCTGCAAACGTTTTTCAATCTATGTATTTTTCTATTTGCCCTCCCCTCTATCTAGAAGCCTGTCTTCTGCTTTTTAACCCCTTCGGTGCTCATGACGAGCTCAGCTCGTCATGCTGCGCAGTGCTCGTGTGCGCATGACGAGCTGAGCTCGTCATGAACCCGTTCACTCAATGAAACGCCCCGCACAGGGCGAAAATCGGCCGCGCACCGAAGGGGTTAAGTCTTTCATCCCTTTTATCATCCGCTGCACATCAGTAGCGCTTGTCTTTTCAACATTTTCTATCTGCTTTTCTTGTTTTCTCTCTGTCTGCCCGACTCTTCTATGTTCAAGCTGTGCATGGCTGCCCGAATGTGTGGTTGCCATTTTCTGTCTGAGTTCCCATCCGCTTGTCATTCCATTTGTCTTTTGCCGAATTTCTTTTTTACCCTTTTGTGTTTGTGTGCCGTTTGCTCATTCTCTGTCCTACTGCTTAATGGTGTTCTACTTTTCAGTCTGTCTTTCGTCATTTTTTTATTCGTCTGTCTGCTTGGTTAAACCTATTTTTTGGCATTTTTTAACTGCCTGTTTTTTTATATTACTGTATCTGTCCCTTATCCTGCCTTTCTTCATTTTCCCCTCTTGGTTTACTTGTGTGTATCCCTTCTTTAACTGTCTGCCTGCCTTGTTGTCATTCTCTGTTTGCTTTTACTTTTTCCATAGCTAGCTTTTCTCCGCATTTTATCTGCCTTCCTGTGTCTCTTTGCTGCGTGGCACCTGCCCGTCTGAATATTCGTTCATCCTTTTGCCTTTTTTCTATCTGCCTGCCTCCGCTTTAGCCATAGCTCACTGTAACTGTCTCTTTGTTGTGATTTTAATTTTTTTTATCTGCGTGTTTCCCTTGTTACCTTTGTTTCTGTCTGTCTTATCTCATTTTCTATCTATCTTAATCTTTTCTGCCTGCCTTTTGTGACAGTTGACCACTCTGTCTCTTTTCCCCTCCTGCCCCTCTGCCCATCTTTTCCCATTTTCTATGTGTGCATCTTCTCTGTTTTCTACTTTACTTGCCTTTTTTCGAACACTCCAACTGTCAGCCTCCTCACACCCCCTTGCCTTTTCTATATGTTCCTGTTTTATTCTCATTATATATATATATTTTTTCTAATTAGCCTGCTTGTTTTGTACCTAACACTAAACATTTGCGAAGTCATGCCATCTTGTCTCCGAGCTCTTTGGTACAATGCATGTAGATGCTTAGCAAGTGACAGTACCGCAGGACAGGCTTCTGCAATGGTTTACAAGGCTCACGTCATGGGTCAGACGGACCTGAAGACAGACCAGCATTTCACAGCACATATGTGCCCACACAGCGTACCTCTCCACTCCCTGCAGCAAGCACGCCAGTGGTGGACCCTAAGATTCTAGAGAAGCAAATGGTACTGCGTGGATCAATATGTCATAAGCCTCTTTTTGCACCTCTGTTGGTTCTTTCTGCACTTCACCTCTTTTGCAAATTTCTGCATCCCTCTTGCCTATTTCTGCACCCCTCTTCCCTTTTTGTCCACCTCTCTTGCTTCTTTCTGCACTTCTCTTGCTTCTTTCTGCACTGCTCTTGCTTCTTTCTGCACCTCTCTTGCAAATTTATGTATCCCTCTTGCCTCTTTCTGCACCCCTGCGCCCCTGTTCCCTCTTTCTGCACCTTTCTTGCCTGCTTCTGCACTTGTCTTGACTCTTTCTGCACCTCTGTTGCTTCTTTCTGCACTTCTCTTGCTTCTTTCTGCACACCTCTTGCCTCTTTCAGCACCTCTGTTGCTTCTTTCTGCACCCCACTTGCCTCTTTCTGTACCCCTCTTGCCTCTTTGTGCACCTCCCCTGCCTCATTCTGCACCTCTCTTGCCTTTTCATGCAGTTCTCTTGCCTCTTTCTGCACCTCTTTTACTTCGTTCTGCACTCCACTTGCCTCTTTCTGTCCCCCTCTTGCCTCTTTCTGCACCTCTGTTGGTTCTTTCTGCACTGCTCTTGCTTCTTTCTGCACCTCTGTCCCAACCTTCTGCGTCCCTCTTGCCACTTTCTGCACCCCTCTTCCCTCTTTCTGCACCTCTCTTGCCTCAGTCTGCCCACCTGTTCCCTCTTTCTGTACCCCTTTGCCTATTTCTGCAACTCTCTTGCCTCTTCCTGCAGTTCTCTTGCCCCCTTCTGCACCTCACTTGCCTCTTTCTGCACCTCTGTTGGTTCTTTTGCACTGCTCTTGCTTCTTTCTGCACCTCTCTTGCAAATTTCTGCACCCGTCTTGCCTCTTTCTGCACCCCTCTTACCTCTTTCTGCACCTCTCTTGCCTCTATCTGCACCCCTGTTCCCTCTTTCTGTACCTCTTTTGATTGTTTCTGCAAGTCTCTTGCCTCTTTCTGCAGTTCTCTTGCCTCCTTCTGCACCTCTGTTGCTTCTTTCTGCACTTCTCTTGCCTCTTTCTGCACCCCCATTGCTTCATTCTGCACTTCTCATGCTTCTTTCTGCACCTGTCTTGCTTCTTTCTGCACCCCTGTTGTCTCTTTATGCACTTGTCTTCCTTCTTTCTGCACCTCTCTTGCCTCTTTCTGCACCTCACTTGCCACTTTCTGCACTTCTCTTGCTTCTTTCTACACCTCTGTTGCTTCTTTCAGCAATTCTCTTGCCTCTTTCTGCACTTCTCTTGCCTCTTGCCTGAAAGACCAGATCGGGAGGCCGCTCCTTCTCCTTCCTCACGGCCAAAGCATGGAACGCCCTTCCGCTCTACCTCAGACAGACAACATCGCTCCCCATCTTCGCAAGAAACCTCAAAACCTGGCTCTTCGACAGACCCCCCCCTTGATGGAATAGAACCAGCAACCCCCCACCCCTAGCGCCTTGAGACCCTTACGGGTGAGTATACACACTTTAACAAACCCCTGATTGATTGATTGATTGATTGTTTTTGCACCTCTCTTGCCTCTTTCTGTACCTCTCCTACCTCTTTCTGCACCTCACTTGCTTCTTTCTGCACCCCTCTTGCCTTTTTCTGCACCCCTCTTCCCTCTTTGTGCAACTCTCTTGCTCTTTCTACACCTCTCTCCCTCTTTCTGCACACTCTTGCCTCTTTCTGTACCTCAGTTGCTTCTTTCTGCACTTCTCTTGCCTCTTTCTGCACCCTTCGTGCCTCTTTCAGCACCTCTGTTGCTTCTTTCTGCACTTCTCTTCCTTCATTCTGCACCCCTCCTGCCTCTTTCTGTACCCCTCTTGCCTCTTTATGCACCTCTCCAACCCCATTCTGCACCCCTCTTGCCTCTTTTTGCACCTCTGTTGGTTCTTTCTGCACTGCTCTTGCTTCTTTCTGCACCTCTGTTCCAAATTTCTGGATCCCTCTTGCCGCTTTCTGCACCCCTCTTCCCTCTTTCTGTACCTCTCTTGCCTCAGTCTGCCCACCTGTTCCCTGTTTCTGTACCCCTTTGCCTGTTTCTGCAACTCTCTTCCCTCTTTCTGCAGTTCTCTTGTCTCCTTCCGCACCTCTATTCCTTCTTTCTGCACCTCTCTTGCAAATTTCGGCACCCCTCTTGCCTCTTTCTGCACCCCTCTTGCCTCCTTCTGCACCTCTGTTGGTTCTTTCTGCACTGCTCTTGCTTCTTTCTGCACCTCTTTTGCCTGTTTCTGTACTTCTCTTGCCTCCTTCTGTACTCAAATGGGAAGTGCAAGCTGTCAAGTTTAAAGATCTGCGTGCTCTCGTGACTGAGGTATATGTCTACTTGTATATGTATTCTTACATGTGTTATGCATCTGAAGATTGTAGCTTAAAAAGCGGGTAACTTCTCCAATAGGTGGTCAAATCTTCTCAGTTCTGCTCTGTCATTCGGTTGTACAGGCAGACATGTCTTATGTATACATGTGTTATAGAGCCCCTCAAATATACTATTGAATACCCATGTGCCCTGTATTGTGAGCAGAAAGAAATGCATACACCTTCTTTTACACAAATTTACAGAGTATGCTGTTTGAAACACAGGTATTTAAGTGTTTGCATGTTTATTTTAATTTAACATGTCACTAGGTAAAAGCATAGACACGCATGCATACCTTCACAAACTTGGTCAGACTTACAACAGTGATATGCTTAGGATTGCTGTTTTATATTTGGTAGGCCTAACATTCTGAGCAGTCGATTAATAGTGAACCTTCTAGAGAAAAGTGAGGTTTAAGACATCTTTGGAGAAGGATTAGTGATTAGGGTACTTTGTATGAGTCTGTTGTAAGGTACAGTCAAAGTAGGCCTCTTTCTGCACCTCTGTTGGTTCTTTCTGCACATCTCTTGGTTCTTTCTGCACCTTTCTTCCTCTTTCTGGACTTCTGTTGCCTCTTTCTGCACTTCTCTTGCTTCTTTCTGCGCCTTTCTTCATCTTTCTGCATATGTCCTACCTATGTAGGCTCATTTATAAATTAGCATTTAAAAAACCTTACAAATTCACTGAAAAAACCAGAGGTTTCATGGACGTTATAGTTAGGAATTAGTAGTTAAAAAACCTTAAATTCACTGAAAAAAACAGAGGTTTCAGGGACGTTATATTTAGAAATTAGCATTTAAAAAACGTCAGAAATTCACTGAAAAAACCGCAGGTTTCAGGGACGTTATAGTTAGTTGGACATTTCACTCGTACAAAACCAGAGAAATTGGGCCGTTATAGTAAGTTGAGCTAACTATAACTCGTGCCCCCGCAATGCACTGCTGATGACGTCACATATTACATCACTCATGACATGGTCAGTGACATCACTGATGACATCACTGATGACATCTCAAATATATATATATATATATTACCTACTGGCGGTCGCCAGTAGGTAGTTATAGTTAGGATCTAGTTTCCATAGGAAAAGCATTTTTTCTTTTCCCAATAACTTTGGTGCCGATTGACGAATCTTTGCGAAATTTTCAAAACTAGTGATCAGCTCTGGTCAGCTCCTGTCTTGAAAGTTTCGGGGTGATTCAACAAGCGGGGGCCGAGAAAAAAGGGGGGTCCCAAAATGCGTTTTCCCCATGTTAATTTCCATAGGAAACTTTAGACAAAGCTACAGCCCGAACTGCTAAACGGAATTACACCAAAGTTGGCAAAAAGGTAGCCCTTGGTTCAGAAAGAGTCCTCTTTGTTAAATGGTGTAAATCCGTTCAGTAGTTCCTGAGAAATTCAAAAATATAAAAAGTTTTGATATCTGGGCAGAGCCTAACAGCACAAGCACGAGCTTGCCTCTGATTGGCTGCCAACACTTCAAACCAGGAAGTGTTGGCAGCCATCTTGTGACTCGGTAACCGAGTCACAAGAAAACAGTACAAAAAAAGGTGAAAAACAAGAAAAGGGAGCAGGGTAGAAACACCCTGACCCCCTAGGCCTGCTCAGGGGGTCCTACAAGGACCCCCAGGCCAAAAAAAAGCATTTTTTTTTTAAACGGCCTATTTCGCGCTGGGTGCGCGAATCTGGACCGAATTTTTTTTTTTTAAAACGAGGCGCGGGCTCCCGCGCTTCGTTGTACTTTAGCCCCCGGGTGGCCAGGTCTTGGGGGCAATGCGCAAATGTATAGCGGGGGCCCGCCACCTCCCCGGGGCTTTATTCATCATTTGCAGGGGGCACTCAGCACCGGGGACCGCCACCTGCCCGGGGCTTATCATAAAATGCGTGAAATGCGTTTCAATTGAGAAGGTGCATCGATTGCACATATGGTTACCAGTACGGCCGGAATACCGCAGTTTAACTATTCCTGGAGAGCGTGAAGTAAAGTATTTCTCTGGTTTCTACTGTGACAAAAGAGGACACCGTCGATTTGACAGGTCATATGGTAATGAGCCGTCATGCGGGCCCTCCCTCCTTTACTGATTGCCAGTGAAGTCCCCTGTCTGGGCGGTCTCTTTCTCTTCTGTGTTCCAGAGATTCGGTTTTCCTCGGAACTGAGAGACGCAGCAAACTACTGGTTCCTAGGGTGGCCAGCCGGATAACTCAGGCTGTGGCACTACCGTACAGGATTGTGGGAGCGCTCAAATCCAGTCCTCCCCTCCCTCCCTCCTTCCCCAGCCAAAATGTCTGACATGGAGGATGATTTCATGTGCGATGATGAGGAGGACTATGACCTTGTAGGTGTAGGGGATGGGGGCTAAGCAGGGAGTTCCTTTGGTGACCGGTCCAACCGGCTGTGGAGACACCGGGGAGGGAGAGTCAAGCTTACAAGCCATAGACACAGGCCTGCCGAGCCTTGGGGACAATATGTCCGGTGACAGCAGGCCGGGTCTATAGAACTTTATCGGAGATAGAGGCGACTTCGGTGCTTCAAGTTCTCAGACAGAAAGCGCTTGTGTCTTGGTGCGAAGCGCCAAGTGTCCAGTGGAATAAGGCCGACCCATTGACTCTCTCAAAAGGTACATGGCCTGTGTGTGCCCCCTACATCAGTGCTCCGATCTGGACAAGAACAAGCGAGTGTCCGTGGCAGGCTGAGTTATTGACCATCCCCTTCTGGAGGGCGAAGGGGTTGAGGTGGACACTGTACACTGGCAGATGGATTCCCAGTACTGTCCATTCACATCGGGCCCTGCCCTGGAGCCTCCGCTGGAAGGCAAGAGCCTATGTGCATCTTCCACCAACAGGGCCTGATTCACAGAACTAACTTATGTCAAAACGTAACGTAAACGTAGTTAGTACTTTTAGGTGTTCACAGAATACACTTACTCATTTTGGTATTCACAGAATGAACTTACTCATTTCGTATTCACAGAAGCTAGTAGTCCTAAAGTTAGGACTACTAACTTCTGTGAATACCGAAATGAGTAAGTTCATTCTGTGAATACCAAAATGAGTAAGTGTATTCTGTGAATACCTAAAAAGTACTAACTTTACGTTTACGTTTACGTTTATGTTTACGTTTTTGACGTAAGTTAGTTCTGTGAATCAGGCCCACAGTGTTTTGCGATCAGAATTAAAACATTTTCGAAACTAAGGTTGAACTTGAACCCCTGGAGTTCACCCTATAAGCAGAGCATGATACACCATTGGCATATAAGTGCCCTACATAGAAGTGATTCTCCGTGTTTTACCAGGGAGGTAGACGTGTGTTTCTCCTGCCTGTCGCAGGGAAAGGGCTTGCTGTATTCGCTATGCCACTGTAGTAAAGGCTGACTCTTGCCCAGCAAGGACTGTTGTCCCCAACGCTTAGCGGGGTACCCGCAACCATGGGGTATGTTTCCCTATTCACCCCTCACAGGAAAGGGGACTGATAATTGCCTGACTTTGACTTTGCAAAGTTCTGCACTTCTTTGTAGATAGGGCTTGGGTGGCACTCGTTTTGCCCTCAGGGGTCCCTGTAAGTGTAGTGTGCCGTCTGCGTGTCACTTGAGAAAAGCTGGTACTGCGCTTAAGTATTGTAGCAGGTTCCAGGTTCTCTGCATGTCACTAGGACGTTCTGGACACTATTCTCTCTGCCAGTAGCAATACACAAGTGAACTGAACATTAATGTTGACAGAACATAAATCTTTAAAAAATCCAAAATGTTTAACCCGTCCCACTGGGTAATCAGAGCAGGTACGACTAAAGCGCCAGGAGGCAATCGCTTTTTTACCCTTCTCAATGTGTGCCCTAGTACCAGGTAACAAAGATGCGTTAACCACGCACATGCACAGCGAGTTACTACAAGCAGTAACCTCTCCCCTCTTCCATCACACACCAAGCCAGACGCACAGATTTTAAAAAAAACAAATGCGATGTTTGTGGGCCAATCTAACTTGAGAGCGGTCCTGAGTGTGTCGCAGTTTCTGACATTTCCAACCATAACGTATCTCATATCTGCCTAATCTACACAATAACCGCACCGGGGTTCAAGGAGGAGTACGGGACCTGGAGGTGTGTTTCAACGCCACACCGCTCTAACCACAGTAAAAATAGATGTGGACGGATCGATAGCTGGAAAATATCTATTAGGTGAAAGGCCTAACAAGCGTGAATAACGCACGCTCAAACCTTGACCTAGATCAAAAAGTTGATGTTACCAGGAGTCACAGAGGATAAGCCCTTAAAATGCAGTGCAGTTTAAAAAAAAAAGGAATTCTACAGTCTGTATACATAAATAGATGCATACTGTATGATGGATGCATACTTTATGCTCTTCATGGATTGCACACGTAGTCAAGAAAATGTGGGCCGACCTCCAGCCATCGTCATAATACACATGAGTAAATTGCAGTGGACATTCCTTTCCTGTAACACTTAGAAAATAGGAAGATGTTTCATAATTTTCACCCCAAATTTGTGCTGTCACACGTGCCTTTTTCAGCACTAGTGATAAAAGATCTGGTTGGCCGTAAAGCGATATTGTAAATGTTTATATATACCAATTGGATTTTCATCATTTTCCCAGTATTTACATGTCCTTTCCATCACAGCATCACCCATCTTTCTACCCCCCAGGGGCCCCACCCCTGCCCACCATACTCATGGCTCTTGCACACTGGTACGTCTGTGAGCCTAAAGCTGGTCCGTCGCATGGGCAGGGGCCGCCTTTTGGTGGCCATGTGCAAATTAGATGCGCACAATGTTTTGTGAGGTGAGCCAGTATAACCTCTACACCAGGTCCCTGTGCTATCAGACATCACCAGAGTAAGGCTAGCACGCTTCACTTTCCACTCCCCCCAAGAATCAGGTGCACTTGGTACATTCCTGGTGGTCACAGCCCCTCTTTTCTTTTGAGTGAAGGGCAGAATAGAAGCCACGGATGTCTAGACTGTATATTTATTCCCACAGAAGCGTGAGGTCTCTTTAAAGGCAGCTCTGCCGTGCTCAGTGCTAATGGAATAAGTAATCTACTGAGTGGATTATGCAGAGCAGCCTGCAGTCTATAATCATGTTTATATACACAGGTTTATATGTATCGAAAGGCTGCCTGCTCGAGTCCCCAGACTGTTATAATCCGCTGACCGGGACCCAGGCAGTCCCCGTGTGGAAATTTAAAAAAGAAAAATCTGTAATGCTCTTAGCATCAAACAATAAATCCTGAAGTTATTTGCTACCACATTTAATTAAATATTTTGAAAACAAAACCCCTGTGATTGATTGGCCTTCTGTATTGATCCGCTATTGATCCCCGGCATCCTGCTAGCCCAGCTGTGGCATGTGCTAAATGGCTGCAGTGCCTTTCAAAATACCTATTTATAAATTACTCCTTAAAATACCGGGAACGCTGCCTAAAGAGCTCTTCTATCACGCACGGTTGGCATAGGTTAGAGGATGTAACCTTCCTGCGCAGGGCTTTTTGTGCATCGCCCTCCCACATGTCAATAATGCCACAGGCTAGAGCAAAATGAGGCATGACACGCTCTGCTGTGACAGCAAACTAAGCATGGCAGCGATCAGATCATTTGTACAACCCAAGGCTCCCTACTTCCAGGGTTCCTGCCTACTTGGCCATTGGTTCGATCACCAACTTGAACAGCTGAATTTCTCTGGTTTTGTTCGAGTGAAATGTCCAACTAACTATAACGTCCCTGAAACTTGTGGTTTTTTCAGTGAATATATATATATATATATATATTCACTGAAAAAACCATAGGTTTCAGGCATGTTATAGTTAGAAATTAGCATTTAAAAACCTTAGAAATTCACTGAAAAAACCATAGGTTTCAGGGACGTTATAGTTAGTTGGACATTTCTCTCGTACAAAACCATAGAAATTGCCCCGATATAGTTAGTTCAGCTAACTATAACTCGCGCACCCGCAATGCACTTCTGATGACGTCACATATTACATCATTCATGACATGGTCAGTGACATCACTGATGACATCACTGATGATATCTCAAATGACATCACTGATGACATCACTGATGACATCATCCAGTGACTGTGTGTTTCTGTAAAGTTTAAATATGTTTTATATATATATATGCCAAGGTGTATTGAAGAATGAGTGGGTGTATAAGTGTGTGGATGGAGGATTTTGTAGGTGCGTGACTGATTGTATAAGTGAGTGATTAAACCTGTCTTACTGAATGCATGGGTTAGTGACTAAACTGTGTGAATGTCTGTATCAGTCTGTCTGTTGTTGTGTAAGCTGCTGCATGGGTTGGTCAGTAGCTACATGAGTGTCTATATGGGCTATTGATTGGTTGCCTGAGTATTTGAATGGGTGACAGAGTGTGTGTGTGGGTGGGTGGGAGGTGTGTGACTCTGTGCATAGATGTGTGAGTGGTTGATTCACTGGGTGTATGGGTTCAAGAGTGCATAGGCAAACAGCTGTATGGGTGGGTGAGTGTGTGTATGGGTGTGTTGGTGAGAGAATGGATGTCTCAGTGGTACATGTCCAAGTAACTACATATGTAAAAGGCAGTGTATGTGAGAGTTGGAGTATATAAATGACTATACGTGAGAGTCAGTGATTGTGAGAGTGGCTGTATGGATGAGTGTGTACTTGTATCAGTGATTGTATAAGAGAGTAAGTATGCGTTTGTTTCTGTTTTAATAAGTGATGTGATGTGTGTATAACTGTATAGGTCAGTAAATGGAAGTGTGATTGATTCTTTGCATGACTGACTAGCTGTGTGAGTAACTCCATGGATGAGTGGTGGTGTGTGAGTGTCTGTATAGGTGTATGAGTGCTTATGATAGTGTTGTATTGATGAGTGACTACATGTATGAGTGACTTTATGGGTGAATGAGTGGATGTGTGTGTAGACCTAGGAATCAGCGAGTGCATAAGTAGTAACTGGTATTGGTGTGTCGATGGTTTCGAAAATGGTAGTCTGTATTTTACAGTGGGTGTATCAAAGGTTATATTAGAGTGTGAGGAGGTGCATCAGATATTCACATGGATGATGTCATCAGTGAAGTCATCAGTGATGTCATTTGAGATGTCATCAGTGATGTCATCAGTGATGTCACTGACCATGTCATGAATGATGGAATATGTGACGTCATCAGAAGTGCATTGCGGGTGCGCGAGTTATAGTTAGCTGAACTAACAATAACGGGGCAATTTCTATGGTTTTGTACGAGAGAAATGTCCAACTAACTATAACGTCCCTGAAACCTATGGTTTTTTCAGTGAATCTATATATATATTTCACGCCCCCGCAATGCACTGCTGATGACGTCACATATTTCATCACTCATGACATGATCAGTGACATCATTGATGACATCACTGATGACATCTCAAATGCGAAATGTGATCCACGCGTTTTGGCTCATCCGAACCTTGATAACGATACAAGACGTCATTGTAGCTTCCTTATTTAAATGTACAAATGCCTCCAGTTGCCAACATTAACAAAGGACTACATATTACTTTAATCCAAAAAGCTGGCGGCCATACTGGCCTGGTCATGATGTGAAAATTCAGGAATTGATACAATAAAGAAAAGAAAACAAGTGTTTATATGCACACAATGTAATTTCAGCATATCTTACCCCGTGACCGCCGTACCTGTGTGTTATTCAACGTGACTTGTTCATAATAAACATACTTAGGATTGCAAACATCAACATAAACAATGGACTACATATTACTTTAAAGTGAAAGGCTATCGGCCATATTGATCTGGGCACGTTGCGTATTATAATGGTTCTTACACGAAAGAAAAGAAAAAAAGGGGTGTTAATATACACACACTATCCATAAATAAAGTTCTAGCGATTATAGTTCCATTCCATTCACAGCTCATTTGAGATGTCATGAGTGATGTCATGAGTGATATCACTGACCATGTCATGAATGATGTAATGTCTGAGGTCATAAGCAGTGCATTGCGGGGGTGTAAGTTATAGTTAGCTCAGGCAACTATAACTGCTGAATTTCACTGGTTTTGTACGAGTGAAATCTGAGTCTAACTATAACGTCCCTGTAATCTTTGTTTTTTCAGCAAATTTCTAGTTTTTTTTAATGTTAAGTAAGATGCCTATCACAATGGATGGTGGGGGTTGGAAGCAGGGCCTGGCCTGGCATTGTGCTGCCCCCACCCAAGCTTGCTGCTCCTGCCTCCCCTCCTCCTTGCCATCCATTGTCCAAGTCCATGCCCCTGCTCCCTCCTTACAGCCCTGTGTAGCCATTGTTCTGCCACTGGCCTTCCCGCCTTCTCTAAACAGTTAGCTTGCTGCACCATCCACCTCCTCCCTATCCTCTGTTGTCTGAATCCATGCACTACCCTTCTCCCTCCTGCCATGCATAGTCTGATATGCTGCCACTGCCCTCCATTTAGCATGATGTCCCAGTCCACTCCTCCTGCCTTCCATTGCCCAATTCTATGCCCCATCATTGTCCTCCTGCTTAGCCTCTGTGCTTAGCTTGCTGCCCCTACTCTCCTTCCCCCGGCCCTCCGATGTCTGTGTGCATGCCCCTGCTCCATCCTTTTTGCCCACCATGTTCCATGGACCTGCCCCTCCTATCTACTCTGAGTGTTCTGTTGAGCTGCCACTCCCCTCCCACCTGCCTAGCATTGTCAGGTGACTGTAACCTGTCACTGCCACCTCCACCCTGCCTGTCCACATTCCATGCCCATATCCCCTTCCTCCTGTCCTCCATGGTCCATTTTACTGCCACACCCTTCTGCCCTCCCTGGTCTGTTGTGCTGCAACTGCTCCTCCTGCCTGCCCCGCGTGGTTTGTTGTGAGGCCCCTTCCCCTGAACTCTTGTCTGTGCCCAGCTCCTACCCCTCCCTTCTATCCTCCATGGTCCTTTCTGCATGCACCTGCCCCCTCCTTCTCACCCATCATGGCCATTGTGCTGCCACTAACCCTCCCGCTTGCCATGCATGGTCTTCTGTGCTGCCACAGCCCCTCCCACCTTCCCTGTGTGGTCAGCTAGTTGCCCCTGACCCCCTCCCACCTCCCCTCCATGGTCTGTGTATATGCCATTATAGTCTCACTGTTGCTCTCCATAGTGTGTCTTGCTTCTAGTGCCCATCCTGCCTTACCTCCATTGTCAGCTTGCTGCTCCTGCCCTGCCCCCTTGCCCCTGCCCTCTGTTTTCCATTTGCAGACCCCTATTCCCTCCCTCCTGGCTTGTCTGTTCCATGATCCAAAACCTAGCTTTTTGGCCGATGCCCAGTGGAGCTACTTGATAGCTATAGAGGAGATGGGCTGTGGACTACCCCTTCGGCCGTCACCTACCCAGCCGGACATTGGGCATACCTTACTTCATCTCTCCGTCGTACTCTCCCTCATACCCCGTTACTCCACCCACTTTCTCCTTTATGCTCCATTTATCCCACCTCTTTGCTCTCTAATTGTTTTCTCTTTGAGACCTAGCCGCTTGACTGATGCCCGATGGAGCTACCTGTTAGCTATAGAGGAGATTGGCTGTGGACTTCCCCCTCGGCCGTCACCTACCCAGCCGGACTTTGGGCAGACTCTCCTTCGTCTCTCCATCCATCCTATCTCCATCCTTTCTCCCTCCTACAGCTAACCCCACCCCCTTACCCTTCTAAGCTCTTGAAATGTTCTCTTGTAACTGATGTAACTTGTAATTGATGTAATTTTGTGGAACCTTATGTAAAGCGCTCTGATACCTCCGGGTCTAGCCAGCGCTATATAAAACTCAAATAAATAAATTGTAGTGCCCCTGATCCCTACCTCCTGCCCTTTATGGTCCGTTATGCTGCAGCTTTCTCTCCTGTCTGTCCATTATGGTCAGCTAGCTGCCATTGCCTCTTTCCCCTCGGTTCTCTGTTGTCCATGTGCATGGTCCTGTCCCCTCCCTATTGCTTTCCATGGATTGTTGTGCTGCACTCCCATCCCGCATGCCCTGTGTGGTGTATTGTGCTGCTGCAAACCGTGATGCCTGCCCTGTAAGGTCAGTTTGGTACACCTGTCCATGTCCCTCCTGTCCTCTGTTATCTGAGTTCATGTCCCTACCCCAATTCCTCCTGCCTTCCATTATCCAATGTACCATACTTGCTAACATTTTGAACTTGGTAAGAGGGAGATTTTGAAAAACAACTGGGGTATTGATTTTCCCCATTGACTTACATTGAAAAAGAGGAGATTGTAGACAGGAGACAGCCCATTTGGGCTTAAAAACATTGGGTGTTTCCTGGTAGAATCGGGTCTGTTGGCATGTATGGTTGTACTACCACTGCCTCTTCCTTCTGCCCACAATGGTCTATTATATTGCCACAGCCTCTCTTGCCTGTCCTGCATTGTTGGTTTGTTGCCCCTGTCCCCCTTTCCACTGCCCTCCATAGTCTGTTGTGCTGCCACTGCCCTTCCTGCCTGCCCAGTGTGGTCAAATTGTTTTCTCTGCACCCTCCTACCTGCCTTCAATTTTCTGAGTCCGTGCCCCTGGCCTCTGCCTCTCAACAGTATCCTAAGGAACAACTAGATTGCTAACATTATATATTTATTACAAAAGTGTGGCACGCCTGACGTCATCTTGATGTAATCAAAACTGTAATACCTAGAGCATTTCCTTTAGAAATTACAGAAATGAGAGGATCTTATTTGCATCGAAATTATGGTTAGTGCTCTAAAAAACTACAATGAGGACATATGTTCTGAGTTTTCAAATAGCGACAAAGCACTTTTAAATTATTTGTTATCTTTATGTTTTTTTACCCAGTTGACCACTTGATTGAATGTTGCACTTAGGGGAGAGGTTGTGGTATTACTTCCAGAGCTGCAGACTTTGCAACTGGGGAACCAGGTTGGAGTTTCTGCTTCAGCTGGACATTCTGTGATTCTGGTCAAATCACTTAATCTCCCCATGTCTACAACCAACATGAATTTGTCCTTGTGTGATGTAACCAATGCTCATGTAAAGCACTCCAATACCTGACCAGTCTGCACTATATAAAACTGCAAAAAAACAAAAATAAAAAGTGTTTTGCACACTTCTGTCATTGGGCAATACGTGGGCTACATCTGGGTGATATTTGTGCTACATTTGGGCTCTTTTGTCTCTGGTGGCAATCTTGGGAGATTTATTTGTTATGAAGTTTCCTAATTTCCAAATTTACTGCAGTCTCCTCAGTAGGAAATGCTTTCAGTTTTTTACATTGATTCCATTAAGAAGGCATTCAGATGTGTCACACATTCGCCATAAATTCTGAATGTTAGCACTCTAGTTGCTCATTAGATCACTGTAGTAAAGCTACTGCTCACCAGGGAAGTCTGCTGCTGGTATTGAAAGTGCATGTTTCAGTCTGCATGTCAGAATTTTTTAATGAAATAGAAGAGGATTTGAGAAGTCACTCAAAATGTGCCCTAATTTTTCTTTCTGCAGCACTAATCATACTTTCTATGGCAAAATGAACCTTCTCATTTTGTTCCTTTTTAAATTAAATGTTTTAAGTATTACTACTTTATTCCAATCAAGATGGCTTCAGGTGTGCCATACTTTTGTCATAAGTAAGACTGTTAGCGCTCTAGTTGTTCTTTAGAACACTCTGTGAAGCTGCAGTAGAACACAAAGGAATCAACTGACAGTCTCTGCCCTTGTTGGATGTACATGTTTTACTGAGAATGTCAGACTTCATTCTCACATGACTGAGAAAGATAATGTGAATTTACAGAACATATGCTCTCATTTTAGCTTCTAGATCACCTTCCATACCTCTATGGGAAAAGTATGAGAAAATAGTTTTCTCTCAAACATGATTCATGATATCCCAGCAGAAGGCTTTTCACAGGGTAAAATCACCTTAGAACACACCACAATTCCCAAAATTAGTATGGTACCATCAACAAATGATTGATAATGTAACTAAAGTCTTATCACCCTTTATACGTTCTCCTTTTGGTGACACTCAAAACCTTCCATTCACTACCATGCATTTCAATGGGGTGCTTTCATGTATATTGGTCCCAAGATGGCTGCCAACACTTCTTGGATGAAGTGCTGACAGCCAATCCGATCTCGCGATGAGATGTGTGGTTGGGCTCCGCCCAGATATATACATTTCTTTTTTGCCAAATTTGGTGTAATTCCATTCAGCAGTTCGGGCTGTAGCCTTGTCTAAAGTTTCCTATGGAAATTAACATGTGGAAAACGCGTTTTGGGACCCCCATTTTTTCTCGGCCCCCTCTTGACGAATCACCCTGAAATGTTCAAGACAGGAGCTGACCGGAGCCTCCATTAGTTTTGAAAATTTAGCGAAGATTCGTCAATCGGCACTAAAGATATTGGCATAAGAAATGTGCTCAAAACCCGCCAATACTTTCCATTGGTTGGCTTCCACTTAACTTTCGTTTTCTTGCTTCTTACTGTTCATACCTCCTGCTTCCAGCCAGCCACTCACCTCCTCCTGCATAGCTTCCTGTTTGCAGCCAGTGTTCTTCCACTGGTCACGCTCTCCTGAAGATACTTTTTTGTAGTTTTGGCCACGCACTTTGAGTGCATGGCACTTTACAGTATCCTCACCCCCCACTGTCTGTTTACCCCTCCCCCTGCTGTCTATTTACCCCCTACCTCCTCCCCGCTGCCCTCCCCCCTCCCCCACTGTCCGTTTTCAGAGTGGAGCCTTGCATGACTTGTGGGTGGTGGGTGGGGTGGGCACGGGGCTTAGCAGGGGGCCGGAGGGTTTATCAATTTAAACAGAAAAATATTACACACTTACCTTGCCGCCGGTCTCGCATCCCTGCTCCTTGCTTCTGCTCTCCTCATGGGTCAGGAAGCCAGGAACAGCCAGGCTCCCCATACCAATCATAACACTGCAATGCAGCGTTGCGATTGGTAAGCCTCCAGGCTCCCGTGACCAATCACAACGCTGCATTGCAACGTTGTGATTGGTTTTGAGCGTCCTGGTTCGACGCTCAACCAGTGAATAGGGCCCAGGGCGTGTTCTCCACGCATGCTGTAATGCACCCTGCATTGAGAACGGGGAGAGTGTGCATGACTGGTTTGGGCAGCCCGAGAGGCCCGATCAAACAGTCATTGCGCACTTAGGAGTAGGGAAACCACTCCTCCCCTGCCCTGCTCCGTGAGCAGAGCAGCCGAGCCCCAACCTGCCCGCCCGCAAAGGAAACATAAAATGATAATAACCTAAAGTTATTATCACTTTATATTTCCTTTCCTTTCCACTGCTCGAAAGCAGTGGGGCGACACTCCTCCTCCATAGCGGAGGAGCCGCCACTGCGTTTTCCCCACCCCTGCCTTTTGTTTTCATCACATCTCCCTGCTGCCCGTTTTCACCGTGATCCCTCTGCTGTCTTTGTTCACCGCTACCCCTCTGTTGTCCATGTTCACCGCTACCCCCTGCTGCCTGTTTGCATCGCCACCCCCCACTGTCCATTTTCACCCCACCCTCTTTCTGTTTTAACCCCCAACCCCTTTCCGTTTTCACCCTCCACCCCGTCCGTTTTGTTCCCCCAGCCCGCACTTATGTTGCTTAATCACCCCCTCCCCATGCTGTTTTTACATATATTGCACAGCTGCATGAGCTGCTGTGCAACATGTTTTAAAAGGAAAAAAAGCAATCTGATATGGTCAACGCTAGCCACATCATAGCACTTTTTTTCTTTTACTTTAAGCAATGGGGAACATGTAAAAAAAAAAATTGCTAAAATCAGTAGTTTTTGCAGTGGCGAAAACTGTTGGCTTTGCCAATGTTTGTTACTACCATAATTCTTTATCTGACTGGTGAAGCGAATTAAAAGGAACAGATAAAACAAGCATTTGCAATGCAATAGGTCTTGCATTTACTCGAGTTTGAGCTATTGGCACTGTAAATGACAATTCCTTTTATTTGTGTTTTGAAAACCTGCAGGCGGTGCGTAAATACGCACTTTGTACTTAAAGTCCTTGTTTACGGGAAGCAAGGCGGGCAGTAAAAGAGGCGCAGTTATTTCCAGCCTTGTTTCTCGTAAGCACGTTTATTTAAGGTTTAATATGAGTTATTGACATTAAAATACATTCACAAAGTGGGATACATTTCCAATCACAGAATGTCCCAAATGCGCTTGCACAATCATGAGGTTAGGGGGTTGGAGATGCAAAAAGGTTTTAACCAAAGGCAACAATTGGTGCCATTTTAATCCTCTCTGTGCAATCCATTTAATGTCCACATTTTGCAAACCTAGGTTGTTGTCAATACCTCTCTCTTCAGCATATCTTTTGCACCAGAAAACATAGCTGTGCCCTACTATCCACACAGTGAGCATCTTGAAGGGATGTCTGGAAGGAATGAAAAGATGTCTGTAGCTGAGGTAGTCAGTTGGTAGAATGAGAGATATCTAAAATGGTGGAGAACATGTTGTTTTTTAAAAAGCTGATAAGTGATTGGCTGTTCATCAAGATTGTGCACTCAAAAATAGGATGCATGTTAGTTTGCTGAGATATCATGTTTGTGATTCGTTATTAGAAAATGTTTTAAAGGTACAGTAGATACCATAAGGTAATATTTTGCAAAAGTCAACTACACCTGCTGTTTGCATTAGTAAGCTTGTGTGCTGAACTTGAAACTACGGTGAACTTGTTACCTGCCAGTAGAGTTGAATGTTCCATGAACTGTTACTACGGAAACTGGCATTAAGTAGAATTGGGGAAGGGTTGAAACTTAACTGTGGACTTAAAATATGAAATGGATACTTAAATATAAGTGAAACGTTAGTAAATTAAGGTTTTCTAAGACATTAGTATGTGTAGAAGTAGTGTGTTGCTGAAAAACTATACTGGTATTATTAAAAATAGTTTTTTGAACTCCCGTGTGGATTCGCAGCTCCACTGCGGTGGAGTCGCGACTCCAGAAAATTACAGAAGTAGTTTGGGCACAATTTGAAGACAGTTAGAAAGGGTTAATATGTCTAACCAATAGAAATGTGTTTTACAATTTGAAATAATGATGGAAGCAAAGTGATTTGATACTTACATTTATTTGAGTGCAAAAAGATAGGGAAAGTTTGCCATTTCTGGTTTCACCTTTCTGAGAAAGGTGCATTACATTTCTTGTGTGGAAAAGAAAATCTTTTAAGAGTTTCTGATATTTGGTATTCTGCAATACTACCTCAAACATGAGTAACCAATTTGTAAGGTGTATTATATATTATTCCGCACTGCTTTATTGTTTCTAGTTATATTATTACTTTAAAAAAAAAATCCAAGTGTGGAAATTGTAAGACAAATGTGATGTATGAAAAATGTTATGAAATGTACAGCTCTCTATTGTACTTTGTATTGTTGTAATGAAATGATTTTTGAAATAGTTTGTAGATAGTAACATGGTAGAAGGATTAGTGTTTGCTTTCTGGAATTATGCAGGCAGTACTCTTGTACTGAACCTTTCACTGAGGCACTACTCATCCAGTCATGCATTCTCTCAGGCACTATCCACTACCCATCTATTTGTATGTTTCTTTGATATATGATGCCACTTTTAAAATGTACAGACACATGCATGCATGCTTTCTGGAATATTGTGAGAGTTTTAACAGATAGATTAAAAAAGTTGCTGCTTTGTATTTGCTTAGGCCCAACACTCTGAGTAGTTGCTGAATAGTGAAGCTGCAGCCCAAAAGTGGGGTTTTAGACATGTTGGCAGAGGGATTAGTGATAAGGTTAGCTCGTATTGGTCTGTGGAGATGTGTACTTCAAGTATGCCGCATAATTTTAGGTGCCTCTTTAAAATGGGAAGTGCACTCTGTCAAGTTTAACCCGTTCCGTGCTTATGACGGAACCATGCCGTCATGAGCCACGGGCGCCGTGTGCTCATGACGGCGTGGTTCCGTCATGCGGCTGCCGCTCGGCCCACGCGCGATTAATTCCCCGCCTGTGCGGGCGAATTAATGAGCGGGCGGGGCTGTGACGGAACCACGCCGTCATGAGCACACGCCGCCCGTGGCTCATGACGGCGTGGTTCCGTCACAAGCATGGCGGCACCGCGCTCACCCCCCACCCCCCCCCAGCGCCGCGGCGGAATTACCGCCGCAGCCAAGGGGTTAAGGGACTTTTTAGTCTTATGACTGAGGTATGTGTCTGTGTGCACATGTATTCTCTCACGTGTTATGACTAAATAGATGGTAGAGGTGTAAAACTCTGGTACACATGTATTTGTATGTTTCTTTTACATATAATGCCACTAGGAAAAGGCACAGACACATGCATGTTATCTAATCCTTCAGACATTAACCATAGATTTGTGAAATCATCCAGGCACTACTAGCCCACTGAAAGATTCAGTCAGGCACTACCCATGCTCTCATCTACTCACTCAGGTACTACTGATACACTCATAGAATGTCCCAAGCATTACCCTTATACTCTTATTTTCTCTCAGGTGCTTCCCATACAGTCATGCAATCATCTAGTTACTACCACCGCAGTCATAGAATCACTCAGGCAGTACCCATGCACTTTTTTATTCTTTCAAGCACTACTCATACACTCTTGCCTTCTACTTTCCGTTAGCCTTGCACGCATGGTTTGTCTAAGGTATTGCTCCTGCACTGATCTAATCACCCTTTCAGTACTGCTGCTCTCATGCAATCACCCAGGCAGTACTCTTGCACTGAAATATTCACTCAGGTGCTACCCATCCAGTCATCCATTCTCTCACGCACTACCCACTACCCATCTATTTGCATGTTTCTTTGATATATGATGCCACTTTTAAAGGTACAGACACATGCATGCATGCTCTCTGGAATATTGTGAGTCTTTTAACAGACACATTGAAAAAGTTGCTGCTTTGTTTTTGGCTAGGCCCAACACTCTGAGTAGTTGCTGAATAGTGAAGCTGCAGCCCAAAAGTGAGGTTTAAGACTTGTTGATAGAAGGATTAGTGATTAGGTTAGTTTGTATTTCGTCTATGGAAATGCATACTTCAAATATGCCGCATAATTTTAGGTGTCTCTTTAAAATGGAAAGTGCAGTCTGTCAAGGTTAAGGGACTTTGTAGTCTTATGACTCAAGTATGTTTCAGCTTGCACATATTTTCTCACATGTGTTATTTCTATAGAGATGGTAGAGCTATAAAACACTGGTATATATGTATTTGTATGTTTCTTTTACATATGATGCCACTAGGAAAAATGTACATACATATGCATGCTTGTTTTTAGGACTATAGTGAGAATTACATCTATATACTCAAGCACTAGGTGTGCACTGATGAAAAGAGGCTCATATCTCTCTTTGACTCATGAATTCACTTAGGCATTCTTATTCAGTTATGCAATCAAGGAGGCACTACGTATACACAGTTTTAATCACTTAGACATTAACCATGCATTCATATAATCACCTAGACACTACTATTCCATTCAAACATTTACTCAGCCAGTACCTATGCACTCATGTATTCACTGAGACACTACTGATGCACTTATGCAATGGTCCAAGCATTACCTTAATACTCATACTTTCTCAGAGGTATTTCCCATACATTCAGTCGTTCATCCAGGTAGGACATCTGCAGTGACAGAATCACACAGGCAGTATGTGTGCACTCATGCATTATCTCAAGCTCTACCCATACACTCATGAAATAAACCATGCTTTAGGCTTGTACTCATAGTTTCTCTCAGGTATTTTTCATGCACTGTTGCAATCACCCAGGCAGTATCGCTGCACTTATTCAATTATCCAGGCACTACTCTAGCACTGAACTATTGACTTAGGCAGTAGCCATTTTGTGATCCATTTTGTTAGGCACTACATATGCACTCATCCAATGATCCTACCATTACTCTTACATTTATTGTTTTTCTCAGGCACTACCATGCAGTCATACAGTTAAGGAGAAACTACCTATACACATACTACCCCTCTCCCCACTTTCAGCACCTCTCTTGCATCTTTCTGCACTTCTCTTGCCTCTTTCTACACCTCTGTTGCTTCTTTCTGCACTTCTCTTGCCTGTTTCTGCACCTCTCTTGCTCTTTCTGTACCTCTGTTGACTCTTTATGCACCTCACTTGCTTCTTTCTGAACCCCTCTTGGCACTTTCTATACCCCTCTTCCCTCTTTCTGCAACTCTCTTGCCTCTTTCTGCAGTTCTCTTGCCTCTTTCTCCATCTCTGTTGTTTCTTTCTGCACTTCTCCTGCTTCTTTCTGCACCCTTCTTACCTCTTTCTGCACCCCTCTTGCCTCTTTCTGCACCCCTGCTACCTCTTTCTGCACCTCTCCTGGCTGTTTCTGCACCTCTCTTGCCTATTTCTGCAATTCTCCTACCTCTTTCTGTACCTCTGTTGCTTATTTCTGCACCCCTCTTGCCTCTTTTTGCACCTCTGTTGCTTCTTTCTGCACTTCTCTTGCTTCTTTATGCACTCCTTTTCCCTCTTTCTGCATTCCGTTTTCCTCTTTCTACACCTCTCTTGCCTCTTTCTGCACCTCTGTTGCTTCTTTCTGCACTTATCTTGCCTCTTTCTGCACCCTTCTTCCCTTTTTCTGAACCTCTCTTGCCTCTTTCTGTATCTCTGTTCCCTCTTTATGCACCCCGTTCCCTCTTTCTGCACCTCTTTTGCCTGTTTCTGCAACTCCCTTGCATCATTCTGCACTTTTCTTGACTCTTTCTGCACCTCTGTTGCTTCCTTCTGTACTTCTCTTGCCTCTTTCTGCACCTCTGTTGCTTCTTTCTGCACTTCTCTTGCCTCTTTCTGCACCCCTCTTGTCTCATTGTGCATGTCTGTTGCTTCTTTCTGCACTTCTCTTGCTTCTTTCTGCTCCTCTATTGCTTCTTTCTCTACCCCTGTTGCCTCTTTCTGCACTCGTCTTCCCTGTTTCTGCACCTCTCTTGTCTCTTTGTGCACCTGTTGTCTCTTTCTGTACCTCTTTGCCTCTTTCTGCACCTCTGTTGCTTCTTTCTGCACTTCTCTTCCTTCTTTCTGTACCTCTCTTACTGCTTTTTCAACTCCTTTTGCCTCTTTCTGGACCCTTTTTATTTGTTTCTGTACCTTACTTGCGTTTTTCTACAACTTTTTCCTATTTCTGCACTTCTTTTGCCTCTTTCTGCACCTCTCTTGCCTCTTTCTGTACATCTGTTGCTTCGTTCTACATTTCTTACATTTTTCAGTAGCTGTGTTGTTTGAGTATTTCATTTTGCTGTTTCTAAACGTTTTTTTTTTTTTCCTTTTTCCTTTTGGCTGTGTGACCACCTTTTCTTCTGTTTTTGCAGTTATTTTGCTCAGTTTTATACTTTTCTCTTTTTATGTGTTATAAATGCAATAGGAATGTAATTGTAATTTTGTGCTTCGTTGTTATTTTCAAAATTGAAATGTTATTAATTTTACAATTTTTATTGATGTACCAAAATAATTAAACTAATATTTGTTTTTTAGGAAGATATTTTGATTGGATTATAAATAAAAGATGGCAAGAAAACATGAAAAGAGAAGAGAACAAAGGAAACAGAAGTACTTAATGAAAACTAAAAAGAATAGAGTAGAAAAACACCAAAAGGATGCTGAGGATAAAGTGGCTTCTGGTAAGAGAACTAAACAATTTATTAAAAAAGTTGTGGAGAGATTGAACGATCAAAATGCTAATCAAAGGAGGAAAGAAATTTTTAGAACAAAGGAGAAGCAAATAAAGAAACACAATGGAAAAGAAACACATGTGACAAAAAGACAGAAACAATTTAAAGACATACGTGTACGTATGTTTCGTAATAGAGTAATTCAAAATTTATTAAAAGATTGTAAAAAGTTTAAAAAAAGATCTGTAGCATATAAGAAGAAGCAACAGATTGAAGGTGTAGTAGATACTGCTTTTGAATTGAAACAAAAATTATTTATATTGGTATTGAAGGGTATGAAAACATTGAATAAAACAATGCACTTTATGAAGGAGAAAAGCAAAAGAAAAGACTGGTTAATAGAAGTAACTTGTGCAAAACTTTTTCTGGTGAATGGAAGCACACTTCTAATACTGAGCCTTCCTTTAATGAAGAAAGCTATTTTCAACAAAATACATTAGTTCATGCAGTTGATACCAGTGGTCGTTGTTATGAGATAAAAGATGGTTGTTCAATTGAAAAAGAAAAGATGGTTCCTAGAAATGTGGAAGAAGTAATAGCTGAAGAACTTCAAGGGAGACGTACACAAGCTCCAGTGTATAAGTGGGATTGTAGTAGTATTTGTAGTATTCGACGGGAATCTATCAATATATTACGAATTTTCTTACGAGAATATGCCAAAAAAGTGTTAAACAGAAGATTAAGATGTTGCAAGGATTGGATCCTTGTAAAGTGAGAAAATATTCTAAGTTGCAGGGTCATTCTCTGGCTTGTCTTTCTAGAAAAGTGTGTCGAAGTACTTTTGATCATTTAAGAATGTTAGCAGTACATCACCCAGAAATGCGGATGTTAGTAAGGAGATTGTACTACGTAAAAAGTCCTGCATTATCTTTAAGTGAAATGAACACAGCTCTTTTGCATGGTTTAGTATCGGATGTAAAAAAAGTTTGTGATGATATACAGTTTCGTTTCTTTGGTTCACAAGAGGAGTGTAGAGAAAGTGAGTGCTTGATAAGTGTAGGTGTTGAAGAACAGGTGGAAGATATTAGTACTGAGAAGTTTGCAGAAGAAATTAAAAAGTTTAAGATACTTTCATGTGAAAAACCAAACTATGGGGCTGATTAGGATCCGCCTGCCATCCTAGTGGTAACGGGGCCGCCCGCCTGCCATGCGGCGGTCCCGCCACCCTGATTATGATGCGACCGCCACCGCAGCGGTCGCACCTGGCGATTTAACATTGCGGCAGGTACTGCTGGCTGCAGCACCCGCCACAATGTGAAATGGCCATGTTGTGCATTTCCCTGCACAACGTGGCAGGCACCGCGCGGTGCGTGCCACCTTGTGCATGGAAATGGGGGTACCATGGTTACCCCCCCAGTGCACAGCTGACCCCCCCCAGGGAGCCTGCAACGGGCCCCCAAAGCCATCTCCGCATGCCTTTTTGCGGCGGAGATACCGCCGCAAAAAGACAGGTGAAGAGGGCCATTGTAATCACTACGGCGGTGCCTGCACGGCACCGCCGCAATGATTGCCTGGTTCCGGGTTCCGCAAGGCGTGTGGAAAAGGACCGCCTTGCGGAACCGCGGCGGTCGGTGTTTCCGACCGCCGCAGAACAATAGTGATTCCCACCGCCATCCTAATATGGCAGTGGGTAAATCACCTTTTGATGGTGGGCGGATCGCCACCGCCGGGCCGGCAGTGGCGATCCGCCCAACATCGTAATAAGCCCCTATGTTTGTACTTGTTGTTGGTGTACTCACTATAGAAGTCAGAATGCTGATGTGTATTTAAAAAGTGAAAGGGAAAGCAATGATAAGTGGGAGCAATTTGGTGCTTATTTGTTGATGGAAGTTTGTTTTGAATTGGGTACTGATCAACGTATTTGTAAATATTGTTACAACAAATTAGAAGAGAACAAAATGCCAGCTAGAACAGTACATAACAACTTAGAGTTGGTAGCTATTTCTCCGGAACTGGCAGATTTAAATACATATGGGTCCATTCTTATTCAATCGGTGCACCCGTTTCAGGCTATAGTTCGTATGGAGCCTCCAACAGATTTACAAAGAGCTCTGAAAGGAAGAGTTGTGTACTTACCTTTAGATTTTAAGAAAAATATTGAAACTGTTGGTATAGAGAGAGAGTGGAAAGTGAGCCTGTAGTTATTCTAGTTAAGGGTGTACCAACAAAGAGTTGGAAAATATGGCAAGAGTTAGTAGATGTCACCAAACTTCAAAAGGCTACATTATACCTTGTACAGAACAATATTTATTATAAAACCGTAAATGTGGAAGAACAGAAGATATGTTTAGAAGATGATACAGAAATTTCAACTGGCCAAATAGAAAAAGTGGACAAGTCCAGGAGTGAAGAGATTTACGAACATTACAGTATACATCCTCTACATTCAAAAGAAGTGATTGGAATCACTATTGAATTATTTCAAATGAAGAAAGCAAAGGGAACTCTCAAGAGTGTATGGGAAAAAAGTTTAGAAGCTCGTTGTTTTCCACAGCTGTTCCCCACTGGAGAAGGTGGATGATATGATGAACGAGTAGTACAGATTCCAGCTTCAGAATACCGCTCGACAAGATTGTACTCAGAACATTCAAGGTTTCGACAGTGCATTCCATATATATTTCATCTTCTATTTGAAAGTGACTTGTCTAGACTTTCATATGCAGAGAACCACATATTAAAAACAGGAGTTCATCTTACACATGTTTCTGCAAAGGAATTTATGGACAAAGTTCAACAAAGAGACGATCATTTAGAATCTCAGTTAATTAATTTGATGGCGTGTCAATGTGGTACTAATGAGTATTAGTATCTTCATCACAGCAAACTTAAATGTATGTTAAGAAACTTAGGTACCCCTACGTGGTTTCTAGCACTTAGCTGTGCTGAATATGCATGGGACGATTTACTTGAATTTCTACGACAAGCAAATTCAAATGTAAAAAACAATGAATTGAGGACAGCTGGAGAACTGTGTTCCTTGAATCCTGTGAATGTGTGCAGATATTTTAATCATAGGTTTCAAGCTAGGATGTCTTTTATCTGCAATAAAAATAATCCACCTCTTGGAGAAGTTACTGATTTCTTCTGGAGAAAGGAGTACCAAGCCAGAGGTGCTCCTCTATACACATGCTATTATGGATCAAGAATGCACCAAAATATGGAACTGATACTGATGAAAGTGTTATGTCTTTCATCGAAGAGTATGTTACCTGTGCCATTCCAAAAAAAGGAGGATAAAAGAGCTTGAGACAACAAGTTTTACATTTTCAAAGTCATCGATGTGGAAAATATCGTCGACGAAAATACAAGTCAAAGGGAAAATGTTATATAAAATGTCGTTTTGGATTCCCACGTCCAATAATTTCAAAAGGAGGAATCAATAGTTTTATGTCAGCAGTAAGACATACTATAACTCCAAAATCTCCAAAGAATACATACAACATAAAAAGAACTGAAGATTCAAAGTATATTAATGACTACAATCCAGTGATTTTGACAATGTGGAATGCAAACATGGCTATCCAGTCTGTTGCAGATAATTCAATTGCTTTTGCTCGCTATGTTACGTCATATATAACCAAATCTGAAAAGACAGAGTTGAAAGAAATATAGGAAGAAATTTTACAAGAGAAGAGTCTTAGTAACAAATTGTAGAGCTTTAGCTAGAAAATGCTTTCCCATCGAGAGATTGGATCCTATGAATGTTCGGATAGGTTGAGCTCTGCCAGTTTATATTCAAAGTCAAGAGGAATCATTTGGGTAAGTCTAGGTCTTGCCGCCACATGAAATAGAGTATTGAAATCTCTACAAGAAATTGAATTTTTAGCATTGAATGAACCAGAAAGTACGGATATTGTTAAAAATAATATGTTGGATACGTACTATCCCAAAAGGAGTCCACATCTGGAAAACCTATGTCTCTATGAAGTACTGCAACATTACAGCTTTAAGAGAAATGTTACAGAAAATATAATTGAAGAAAAATATGCAGTAATTGGATGTGATGGATGTTTGGTAAAACATGCCAAAGGAAATCTTATTAACCACAGAAAACTCAGTTGCGAAACTCCAGATAAAAGGGGAATTGTTCTATTTAGCACTTCTGCAACTCTTCAAGCCTTGGCATAGTGAAATTAAATGATTCAGAGATTTTGAGTGCTATGAAGATTCTTTTAATGCATATAAAGAGAGCATTCAATGCACAATTTTCCCTATTTATCTACAAATGTTAAATGAAGAGATTGAACAAGAAACTACTATTGCAGCTGAAACAGCTAGAGACAGTTCTCAAGATAGTCAAAGTTCCGCTCCACTAAGTCAAGATCCACTAGGACAACCAATTATTGAAAATGAAGCAGCAATAGCCATGAATGAAGTAGAAACGGCAATGCAACAAGCACAACAGGATATTATTCAGTTGGAAACGTTAGAAGAACAACTAAACATTGAACACAAAGAAATATATCAACAAGTGACAGAACAGATACAACATGGTTTTCTGCATGAAAAAAAAGAATGCCAATGCACATCATTTAAACCTATTCGAATGTACATCAGTGGTCAAGCTGGAACAGGAAAAAGTTTCCTAATTAAAGTTTTGACCAGTTATCTTCACAGAACTACTGAATCACATTTATCTTGTGTTGTAACAGCTCAAACTAGATTAGCAGCACACAACATTAAAGGGATTACTTTACATCGATTACTCATGCTACCAGTTGAATATGAAAATGAATTGGAATATCAGAATCTATCTGGAGTAGTTTGTTATGAAGTTTCAAGAGTACTGAAGAAAATGAAACTTCTAATCATTGATGAGGTGAGCATGGTCTCAAACTTAATGCTTGCCTTTGTACATTTAAGAATGCAACAGATTTTAAAAACAGATTATGAAGTTCTGTTTGGAGGAAAACATGTAATTGTATTTGGCGATCTACTACAACTTACTCCTGTGAAAGGGCAACCAGTTTTTAAAACACTTGCCCATGAAGACACTAGGAAATCTTTGGGAAGTATTGGAAATGTGAATATTTGGTCTCATTTTGAATATAAAGAACTTATTAAGAATATGCGACAAGCAAGTGATGAACATTATGGAAACATTCTTCAAGATATAAGAATTGGTGTTTTGACAAAACATGGTAAACAAGCTTTACAAAGTCGGCTACTAAAGAACTTGTTTACAAAGAAAAACATAGCACCTGAAATAATGTACAAAAAAATTGGAGAAAAGAAGTCTATAGTTTGCCTAATGCCTACACTGCAAGAGTGTTCTACATTCAATCAAGAACTTTTGAAATTGGAAAAACAACCAATAGTGAAAATGGAAGCTATTGATAAAATGGAACACAAAGGAGTTACTATTCTTCTCTCTGAGAAATTACAGTCAAAATTGGATTCTTCGGAAAAGTCTGTATCTAAGACTCCAGGTTTAGAAAAGACTTTATATGTATGTGTAAACTGTCGGGGAATTTTACGGCGTAATTTGAATGTAGAGGAAGGTTAAGTAAATGGAGCAATGGAAAAAGTTGTTGATTCTGTAAATTTTCAGAACAGAGATGGAATTGAATTTTTGAAGATTAAATTTGATCAGATTGTAGAGGTAAAACAGATTGGACGTTGTGCTGTTCGTTTTTTGCTTGTAAAAGACTTGTATGTTCGTAGAAAACAGTTTCTTCTTTCTTTAGCATATGTAGTAACCATTCATAAATCTCAAGGTTTAAGTGTAGACAGTGCTTTGGTAAATATTGGAAGTACAGTTTTTAAAGAGGGCATGGCATACATTGCATTGTCTCGAGTAAGAACATTATCTGGTTTGTATTTGATTGATTTGGTGAGAAAAAGATTAGTGCTGATGCAAATTGTGTAAGAGAGTACAGTCAGTTAAGAAGACTTTATTCTCCTAACTTAAGTGTATATCCTGTATATGAGAAACGTGTAGTGTGTCCAAAACGGAAATCTGAGAAACATTCTACTGAGATTCAAAAAAAGAAAACAATTCAAGAGAATCATGAAGGTACAAAGAAAATGAAAATGGACACTGTGGATGATGTTGTAGGATACCAGTTAGAAAATGGTTCAGGTATCAACTACTATGCTAATGTAATTGTGAATGTTGTGTTTTATCTAAAAGATCTTGATCATGAAATTGTGGAAAATCGAGAAGAAAGATTCTGTTCTTTACTACATTATATTTTTCAAAAGTTAGTAACTGACAGAAGTAAAATCCATACTGCTTCTGGTATTCGACATCTTTTGGATATATGTACTGGTTCATTGAAATTTACACTCAATATACAACAAGATGCACAAGAATTTCTTATGTTTATGCTTGGAGTATTGGAAGATGAAAGAATAGAAATTGAAAATTTATTTGGACAAAGTTACAGATGGGATCATAAATGTGAAGAGTGTTCATTTTCTTCTACCACTGAAATAGACAATGAACGATTCATATATTTGACGATACCAGATTGCAAATCAGTATCTTTTAACAAATTAGTAAAAACAGCTAATCAAGATATGAAATGTTCTCATTGTAAATCAGAAATGTTGTGTACATTATATATAGAAAGATTTGGAAAATATGTCATTTTAATGCTACAATGTTGTAGAGTAAATAGAAGAAAATTGGAAACCCAATTTAAAAATGTTGTGGCTAGTCAAGTATCAATTTCAGGAAAAACCTTTAAAGCAGTGCCTATTATTTTCCATGATGGACCTACTACAACATCTGGACACAATACTGTGTATTTAAAGTGCAATAAAGGATGGACACATTGCAATGATGCCCATTTGGAATTCAAATGTAGGATGCCTTACGAATTACCAAATTCATATCTGATATTTTTGATGCCAAAGTTTTGAAAACATCATTCGGCCTATTGGGAAGATGTGAACAATTAGTGTATGGATTATTGTTTGTGCTAATTCATATTGCACTTGGAAAATTGTATTTAGAAACAAGTAGTTTATATATTTGTTGTCTATATTATACGAGATGTAAATGAGAGTGTACATTTTACAAAATGTAGTTGAGAGAAATAAAAGACTTAATGTAGTTGAAGAATGTAATTAATAAACTGTAGATAGGTAAACTCATAGTTACACATGTTCTAAATATTGCTCAAAGCTGATTTTTTTTTTTTTTTACAATCTCATTGTTTTTTCCCCCGCTGTTGTATGATGATACTGCATTGAAATCACTGTGTATGGTGAAATTCAGTAGAATCTGAGAACAGCAAAAAAGGGAAACTGAAAATGTTATGTAATTCTAAAATTATGTTGTGTTCTTAAAAGTATAATATTATATTCGATAACATTTTTTCTTCATTTTTACAGAAGGTAATGGTGAAGTTTGAACACTACCAATGCACTTATCTATGCACTCAGGCATTATTCCCACACTCATTCAATTTACCCAGGCACTACCCATGTACTCGTACAATCACCCAGGCACTACCCATGTACTCATGCAATCACTCACACACTATCCATGTACTTATCCATGCACTCAGGCACTACCTCTGCACTCATGCAATCACCAAGGCACTACCCATGCACTCATTCATGCACACAGGCACTACTCTTGTATTCTTGCATTTACTCAGGCATTACACATGCACTCATCCAATCACCCAGGCAGTAGGTATGCACTCATGCAATCACCCAGGCACTGCCCATGCACTCATCCATTCTGTCAAATAGTACACATGCACTCATGCATGCCCTCAGGCGCTACCCCTGTACTCATGCAGTCACACAGGCACGACCCATGCACTCCTTCAATCGCCCAAGCACTAGCCATGCAGTCATGCAATCACCCAGGCACGACCCATGCACTCATGCAATCACCCAGGCACTACCCATGCACTCATCCATGTACTTAGGCACTACACATGTACTCATGCAATCTCACAGGCACTACCCATGCACTCCTCCAATCACTCAAGCAGTACACATGCATTCCTCCAAACACCCAGGCACTACCCATGCACTCATAAAATCTCTCAGGCACTTCTCATGCACTCATCCATGCACTCAGGCACTACTCTTGCATTCTTGCATTTACTCAGGCATTACACATGCATTCGTCCAATCACCCAGGCAGTAGGTATGCACTCATGCAATCACCCAGGCACTACCCATGCACTCATCCATTCTGTCAAATAGTACACATGTACTCATGCATGCCCTCAGGCGCTACCCCTGTACTCATGCAATCACACAGGCACTACCCATGCACTTCTTCAATCGCCCAAGCACTAGCCATGCAGTCATGCAATCACCCAGGCACGACCCATGCACTCATGCAATCACCCAGGCACTACCCATGCACTCATCCATGTACTCAGGCACTACACATGCACTCCTTCAAACACCCAGGCACTACCCTGCACTTATAAAACCTCTCAGGCACTTCTCATGCACTCATCCATGCACTCAGGCACTACCCCTGCACTCTTGCAATCACTCAGGCAGTACATATGCACTCCTCCAATCACTCAGGCAGTAGCCAATACACTCATACAATCACCCAGGCACTACCATGCACTCATCCATTCTGTCAAATACTACCCATGCACTCATCCGTGCACTCAGGCACTACTCTTGCACTCTTGCATTCACTCAGGCAGTACACATGCACTCCTCCAATCACCCAGGTAGTAGCCATGCACTCATGCAATCACCCAGGCACTACTCATCCACTCATCCGAATATAGCACATTTCAATGCGATGTATTACATCGTGTGCTTTTATAACGCAGTTGTTAAAACAACTGCGTTGTTAGTACGCAATACATTTACATCGCAAGTCATTAGAACGACTTGCTGTAGTGGACGTGATGGATTTAGGAATAGTATTATTTACTATTCCTACTCCAGCTTGCGCAACAGTAGGGAAGGTGTTGGAATTCATTTCCAATATCTTAGCGCCCCCTACAGCAAGTCGTTCTAATGACTTGCGATGTAAATGTATCGCATACTAACAACGCGGTCGTTGTAACGACCGCATTGTAACAGTACTGCGATGTAATGACAGCATACACTACCCATGCACTCCTCCAATCATCCAAGCACTACCCATACATTCATGAAATCACTTAGGCACTACCCATGCACTCATCCATGCACTCAGGTACTATCCCTGCACTCATGCAATCATCCAAGCAGTACTCATGCACTCCTCCAATCACCCAGACACTACCCATGCACTGATGCAATCACCCACGCAGTACCCATGCAGTGATCCATGCACTAAGGCAGTATGCATGTACTCATGCAATCTCAGAGGCACTACCCATGCACTCGTCCAATCACTCAGGCAGTACACATGCAGTCCTGCAATGACCAAAGCTCTAACCATGCACTGATAAAATCACTCAGGCACTTCACATGCACTCATCCATGTAGTCAGGCATTACTCCTGCACTCTTGCAATCACTCAGACAGTACACATGCAGTCCTCCAAATACCCAGGCAGTAGCCATGCACTCATGCAATTACCCAGGCACTACCCATGTACTCATCCATTCTCTCAAATACTACCCATGCACTATCCATGCCCTGAGGCGCTTCCCCTGCACTCATCCAATCACACAGGCACTACCCATGCACTCCTTCAATCACCCAGACACTACCCATGCACTCCTTCAATCACCCAAGCACTACCCATGCACTCCTCCAATCAACCAGGCACTACCCATTCACTCATGCAAACAGCCAGACACTACCTATGCACTCATCCATGCACTGAGGCACTACCCCTGCACTCTTGCAATCACTCAGGCAGTACACATACACTCCTCCAATCACCCAGGCAATAGAAATGCACTCATGCAATCACCCAGGCCCTACCCATGCACTCATCCATTCTCTCAAACACTACTAATGCACTCATCCATGCCCTCAGGCGCTACCCCTGCACTCATGCAATCATACACACACTACCAATGTACTCCTTCAATCACTCAGGCACTACCCATGCACTCATGCAATCACTCAGGTTCTATCCATGCATTCATCCATGCACTCAGGCACTACCCCTGTATTCTTGCAATCGGTCAGACAATACACATGCACTCCTCTAATCACCCAGGCAGTAACCATGTACTCATGCAATCACCCAGGCACTACCCGTGCACTCATGCAATCACCCAGGCACTATACAAGTACTCCTGCAATCAATGAGGCAGTATCCTTGCACTCATGCAATCACTCAGGCAATTTTTCTATTTTTAACCAGTATATGTGGTCCCGTAAGAACCGTTTTTTTTTAACAATCTTTTAAAAAATTATATTTTCTAACAATGTTTTCTTTTTTGGTGTTTTTGACTTTTTTTAAGCAAAACTAAATTGAAGAGTCCATTATAACTATTTGAAAAAAAGGAAAATAAAATCTGGGAGCAGATAAAAAAAAAATTAACACTTTTGTGTTTTAATTGCATTGATTACCACATCAATGCATTGCTCCCCAATGCAGAGTTTTGCATCGCACTTTTTACAATTAATTGTGGCATCCAGAAGCTCAGGGAAAATGTATGGCTGAGGTGAAGGTGGAACTCCTGCTGATGAAGTAGATGGAGCATTTGGGTCAACCTGCGCAGCTTGTTCATTTCTCTCTCTCTCTGTGAGATTTCTTTGGCCAAATGCACTGGGTGAATGGTCTCCAAGTGTTTCTTCATGGAGGACGTTCCGCAGGAGTACTTTTTTCTGATCCTCTCAATAGTACTCTTTTGCATAACTTGCAAGTAACGTTCCTTGCATTCACCTTTTTCTCACCCTCTGGAACTGTAAAGAAAGCCCAAACAACACTCTCTTTTCTTTTCTTCACAAGCTCCTCCACATCATCTACCTCTTCCAGGAGATCTTGTTCTGGATGACTGGATGCCATTTTTTTTTTTTAAACTCAAGAAACACACTCAAAAACGAAATTGCAAGAAGCTACAATAAACAGGTCTTGCCAGGAAGACAGACAAATAATATGAGAAATAAAATAGGTGTTAGATCCTCCCTCTAACAGAATGAAAAGTTTTTAAACCAATCAGAAGCTTTCTTTTCAGGTCACATGGAGTCACTTAGGGTGCGCGCACCCGTCCCGCACAAGTCGCGCACTCGTAAAATTTCATATACATAATAATAAAGTATAAATAGGTGTTTATAAAATATTTTTTAAAGTATATTAGTGAAAGTGTTTAAGCAAAACTGATATTTAAACTTTGTACAGTGATATTTCACACTTTGAAAATTATGTCAGAGTCGCGACCCCAGCGCGACCCCGGAAATACGTGCCAGCAAGTGTCGCGCACCCTACGCGCATACGTCGCGCACTCGTGAAATTTCATACAGTTAATGATAAAGTATGAATTCCTGTTTATAAATTGTTTTCTAAATTATATTAGTGAAAGCCTTTAACCAAAACTGATATTTATAATTTCTACAATGATATTTCATACTTTTGAAATTACGCCTGAGTCACAACTCCAGCGCGGCTCCGGAAATGCGTGCCAGCAGGGTTCGCGCACCCTGAATCCACGCAACCATCGTGCAGGTTCGTGTAGGGTGCGCGACTCCTTTGTAAAAATTTGAAAAAGAAAGCATAAAAATACAATAAAACAACTTTCACAGTATTAAAAGCATTATTCCAAGTAAATATAAATTTGAGTTGTACATATAAATATCAGAGTATATTTTTAGTAGTGTATGATATATGTATTTTAAAAGAGTGATTTTAATTGTTGAAGAAGATTTTAGAGAAACTAAGTATAATTTAAAAAAGAAAAGTTTAAAAAAATACTTCCAATCATTTTAAAATAAAAGGAATTCTATAAAACACTTACAAATATCGTAAAAAAGTAAGATTAAAATAATTTTATACTTAAGATTTAGCATTTAAAAAACCTTAGAAATTCACTGAAAAAACGATAGGTTTCAGGGACGTTATAGTTAAAAATTAGCATTTGAAAAACCTTTGGAATTCACTGAAAAAACCATAGGTTTCAGGGACGTTATAGTTAGGAATTAGCATTTGAAAAACCTTAGAAATTCACTGAAAAACCATAGGTTTCAGGGACGTTATAGTTAGGAATTAGCAGTTGAAAAACTTTAGAAATTCCCTGAAAAAAGCCACAGGTTACAGGGACGTTATAGTTAGGCTGACATTTCACTCATACAAAACCAGAGAAATTCGGCCGTCATAGTTAGTTGAGCTAACTATAACTCGCGCCCCCGCAATGCTCTGCTGATGACATCACATATTACATCACTCATGACATGGTCAGTGACATCACTGATGACATCACTGATGACATCTCAAATGACATCACTGATACTGATGACAATACTGACTTTCGCTAGAAAAATCGACAGAGCGAGAACGGAAATGACAAGAGACAAAGCTCTAGGCAGAGCGGATAAAACAGCATGTGGATCAACAACAGATCTAAGTTCAGATCTGGAGTCTGTGGACAGCAATACATCCAACCCAAGAGAGGTGACTTCTTTTTCCGAGGAACTGCGCCTCATACAGAAAATCTTGGAACACTCAAACAGGGGGAAACCCAGAGGAAGAGGCAGAGGAGGAAAAATCAAAGCAAAAGGAGACGACAACGCAGAAGAAAAGAACAACAGCACTGGCATGGGAACAAGAGGCCAGACCATGAAGAAGTAATAATGGAGAACAAGACCCAGCTAACGGTAATAAACCTTTCTAACAGGGTAATTACAAAAAATGAAGAACTGGTATTACAATTGGATATGTCATTCTGCCCCGATTTGCCCCTTGACTACGCACAAACACGGGTAGATCTTTATAAATTTGTGCGTAAATTAAAATTGTTCAAAATTCACTCAACATGTAAGAAAACTAACACATAAGTAACTAGTAGCCCAGCCGAAAGACAAACATCTACACTTAATATTGAGGATATAGAGACTCTGAGAATGTTATGCGATTTATCTAATGAAATGCCGAGTACAGGAAGGGAGGGATCCCTTTCCCCAACCTTTTTAATCCCTTTGACTACACACGGGATGAGGAGATTAGACAGTCATTGGGGATTGACACTAGCTTAACAAGCAAAACAGACTTTAGAGCCACATCTAAATACATTCCCCAAATTCCCAAAGATAACATTGATGTGTTTCACGAGGCCTTCATCCTTGACATCTCGAAGCTTGCACTCGAAACACCAAAGAGGAAAAATATCTCTAAAGACCAGAGAGAAGCCATTATTGAACTGCAGAAAGATGAGGATATTGTAAACAGACCCTCAGACAAAGGGGGGATTGTAGTCATTATGAGCAGGGAAAATTACATCAAGGAAGCCAATAGACAGCTGAATAATGTAACATGCTATGAGAAGGTAGATAAATCTTACCTAACCAAACTGCAAGAAAGGTATTTTAACATGTTGAAAAGCTGGGCTGATGAACAACTCATCAGTTGGGATGAGAAACAGTTCTTACAGAATGACACACTTACCACCCCGACTTTCTACCTTCTACCTAAGGTCCACAAAAACAGCACTAATCCCCCAGGGCGCCCGATTGTGTCTTCTAAAAATAGTTTGTTGGAAACACATCTATCTATGTTGACCATTTCCTCTTTCCGTATGTCAAAGACCTTAATTCTTACGTTAGGGATACTAAGGACTTTCTACAAAAGATTCAAAATTTACACTGGGGAGAGAAACACTGGATGGTGTGTCTCGACGTAGAGAGCTTGTACACCAGTATCCGCCATATAGATGGTCTTAGAGCCTGTCAGGATTTTCTCAAGACTAGAAGCACACACCTATTGGGCCACACACGCATGATCTTACAGATGATTGAGTTTTGCCTCACTGAAAATGTTTTTATGTTTAACGGACAGTGGTTCAAACAAACACAAGGGACTTCCATGGGTACCGCTTCGCCCCCAGCTATGCCAACCTGACAGTAGGCTGGTGGGAGAAGCAGGTGCTCTGGAGTGACGAGATGGAAGCATGGATTAAGAATGTAAATATCTGGCTTCGTCACATAGATGACATTTTCTTTGTATGGGAGGGAGATGAATGTGATCTCATGAGTTTTCTGATGAAATTGAACAGTAACAGTATGAATTTGAATTTCACTATGCAACATAGTTAATGGACCATCGACTTGCTCCATCTGAGGTTGACAGTAGAGGGAGGAAATCTTTCCACTGATCTCCATAGAAAAAAGACAGCAGGTAACTCCATACTCCATGCTGCGAGTTGCCACCCGCCGAATTTCAGATGGAGTATTCACTATGGAGAATTACTCAGAGCGAAAAACAATTGCAGCTCTGAGGAATCTTGCACAAGAACAAAAACAGACATGATAAAAAGATTCAAAGAGAGAGGGTATTCTACCAAAATGCTGCGCAAAGGCATAACCAAAGCAGATAATGTGGAGAGAACTGATGCTCTATACCAAACAAAGAGTCAGAAAAAAGAAACCAATCCTAATACTGCACAAATAAGATTTATTACTACGTTTAATACACAGGCTGCCAATCTGAAACAGATCCTAAAGAAAAGATGGGATATTCTCACACAGGATACACTTCTTAAATCTAAAATAGCCATCACACCATCACTGTCCTATAGAAAGAATTTATCCATCAAAGATTTCTTCGTATATAGCCATCTTAAACCACGAAGAACCAATTGGCTAGACAAAAGCAGGGGATTCTTTAGATGCAGAAAGTGCAAAGCATGCAGCCACTGTGATGACATCAAAGAAGTGAAACTAGATAAAACAGGCAAAATATGGAAGATCCCAAGAAATATCAACTGTATACTGACTGTTTAGTGTATGCGATCACATGCCCATGCCACAAGTGTTATGTAGGATCTACCACTTTTCCCGTTTAAAAACGCATCCTTGAGCATTGGAGAGCTATAACCAATCAGGATCTCAGCTACAGTACAGCAAGACATTTCCGAGAAGTCCATAAAAGCAATTGGACACTCGGAAAATTCTTTGCTCTTGACACAGTACCGAAACATCCAAGGGGTGTTAATCGAGTACAAACTCTGCGTAGACTAGAATCACGCTTAATCCTACAAGCAAAGCAAACACAAGGAGATGATGGACGGAGTGCTGAAACTTTTCAAACACTCACCCCCAGTCACAGATCTGGGTTGAATCCATCATCATTCTTTAGCTCACTTTGCCACCCCAGTTCAGACACAGCTATATGCAAATCAGTCTTGACCCTGTGCCTCATGGGAACAGTCCAGACCGAACTGCCAAGCCATGTCTTCCCTGGACCGGAATCAAGCATCCTGGGACCGGTTTCGGGCTAACAGCCCTCATCAGCCAGGCTAGCTTGAATCCAGTGGCAAAGTGAGCAAGGGACCCATGTCTGGGCATACCCTGCCAACTTAGGGCGAACAAAGCAAACACAAGGAGATGTTGGACGGAGTGCTGAAACTTTTCAAACACTCACCCCCAGTCACAGATCTGGGTTGAATCCATCATTATTTTTAGCTCACTTTGCCACCCCAGTTCAGACACAGCTATATGCAAATCAGTCTTGACCCTGTGCCTCATGGGAACAGTCCAGACCGAACTGCCAAGCCATGTCTTCCCTGGACCGGAATCAAGCATCCCGGGACCGGTTTCGGGCTAACAGCCCTCATCAGCCAGGCTAGCTTGAATCCAGTGGCAAAGTGACCAAGGGACCCACGTCTGGGCATACCCTGCCAACTTAAGGCGAACAAAGCAAACACAAGGAGATGATGGACGGAGTGCTGAAACTTTTCAAACACTCACCCCCAGTCGCAGATCTGGGTTGAATCCATCATCATTCTTTAGCTCACTTTGCCACCCCAGTTCAGACACAGCTATATGCAAATCAGTCTTGACCCTGTGCCTCATGGGAACAGTTCAGACCGGACTGCCAAGCCATGTCTTCCCTGGACCGGAATCAAGCATCCTGGGACCGGTTTCAGGCTAACAGCCCTCATCAGCCAGGCTAGCTTGAATCCAGTGGCAAAGTGAGCAAGGGACCCACGTCTGGGCATAACCTGCCAACTTAGGGCGAACAAAGCAAACACAAGGAGATGATGGACAGAGTGCTGAAACTTTTCAAACACTCACCCCCAGTCACAGATCTGGGTTAAATCCATCATCGTTCTTTAGCTCACTTTGCCACCCCAGTTCAGACACAGCTATATGCAGATCAGTCTTGACCCTGTGCCTCATGGGAACAGTCCACACCGAACTGCCAAGCCATGTCTTCCCTGGACCGGAATCAAGCATCCTGGGACCTGTTTTGGGCTAACAGCCCTCATCAGCCAGGCTAGCTTGAATCCAGTGGCAAAGTGAGCAAGGGACCCACGTCTGGGCATACCCTGCCAACTTAGGGCGAACAATGCAAACACAAGGAGATGATGGACGGAGTGCTGAAACTTTTCAAACACTCACCCCCAGTCACAGATCTGGGTTGAATCCATCATCATTCTTTAGCTCACTTTGCCACCCCAGTTCAGACACAGCTATATGCAAATCAGTCTTGACCCTGTGCCTCATGGGAACAGTCCAGACCAAACTGCCAAGCCATGTCTTCCCTGGACCGAAATCAAGTATCCTACAAGCAGGCAGCATATTCCCAATAGGGATGAATAATGATGAGGAAATGCATTCACATTTATAAATCAATATTTGACGATTTTTAGCCGGGCCCGGTTGAACATGAATTCAGGATTCTTTGTATATATATTTGATTTTAAAAGTTTCTTTTTTTAATTTGTCTTAGACTGTGTTATTTATAATTTTGTGTATACTCTATCCCCCTACCCTTCCATGATACAGTGTTTAAGTAATCAATTGATGGACTTTTCTAATTAACATTCAAATAAAGAAAATGTGTCATGGTATAAGATATGCCATGTATTTGAATTTTTTATTAACTGTTCGCTTAATTAAAATCATTACAGTAAAAGCAGACGCTGTGTAGAAAAATATAAAGAAAAAGAAAGAGACTCGTGTTTATATTTAGTAAAAATGCTACCCTCCCTTCCCCGGCGCCTTCTCGATCAACCAGAACCTGAGTTTGTAATAATAATCATGTGCCCTTAAACTAGTTTGTACAGCCCCCAATGTTCTATAAAAGTCATTCTAATTAAAAATACCTCATTAGAAACTTTTAAAAAGTGCAATCTTGATAGGGCTAAATATACCATGTGTAGGGAGACAACGATGTTACTTTTAACCATACGAATGGTATGTCATGTGACTGAATATATATATGCCAACTTCAATTGACATGAACATTAATGTTCTGTTGACTTTATATTTTCTATACAGCTACACAGATTGCTGGAGACACAACCGGAGTGAAGAATAGCCACGGGTATCGATAAGAGCACAAGCAACGAAAATCCGTTGTCTTAGTCGAGCCACTGCTCTATGATTATACCAATAACACTACCATGATGTAGTTCAGGGACAATGGGTACTACACCCAGATCCGTGTAACATCCTCGCGTAATTTTATCACTTAGTCAGAAAACACTACACCACCCCCTCAAAGCGACATGGCAGAGTGCACAGACTAAACGTTTACACTTTGAGAATTAGCAATACGCGTGTACTATACCATCACTGTGCGAAAGTTTTAGAAAAGTCAACATATCAGACACATAATGGGATAGACAAAACCAACACTACTATAGTCTCTCTAAGCACCAATGTCACCATCCATGACACTAGATACACTTTACCTACGTGTAATTAACTTACTTTTTTCCAAGAATATTTGATCACACTTTATCAATTTAATTTGTAATCACATCACTTTACGATACAATGATTGAATTGTATATCACTGTTCTGTTGAATTTATTTTCTGTATAACATGCAAAAACTGCTGAAAAAACAGTTTTTTTCACTGTCAACCGTGCACACTGTGACGTGCAGATTTTGAAACCCATACCACTTCCTGGATTCAGGAATGGGTCATGTGACCAAGACCCCGAGAGAGGTCGAAACGCTTCTTTTTGTTGCCATCTGACGATTAAACATACTTACTTGAGCAAACTGGAGTGGCTCGTCTTTCCCCGCCGAAGCGCAATTGTGGGGAATTTTCGGTGCGATATATATATATATATCGCAACAATTTGATTCTGCAGGTGCTGGCGTGGGGCTGAACCATTAGCCCAAAATCAATTTTGAATCCAAAGATACACCGCACTCGATTAATCTTGGTTGATTCTTGTTTATTCAGAACACCTCTAATCCAGGAGGTGTTCTGAATAAACAAAAATAAACCTGTGTCTGGATTTTCCCAATTACTTAATTGGCTTCCACAAAGGACTGCACGAACCAGCATGCAGTTTGCCTGGAGATGAAGCGCGAGGTGTTATACACCTTTAAGCAGGAGGAGGGGCTGAGAGACTACTCTATTGGGAGTGGTCACTGAAGAATTTTATCAACCGCAGGTGAACTAACCAGCCTGTGAGACCGGCACTGATGAAAGCCATACCAACTGAAATGCGTCTGCCAAAGCGTTTCACAGACTTTGGGAACAACCGCGCTGAGAAATTGCTCAATAACCCCCTTGATTTTACCCGGAGCTGTGTCCTGCCCATCTCTACGTGAGATTGAGCTTTTGATTCTGATGTTTGGCCGGTACCGCTGGCACTGGCATTGGGCATGCCCTCTCGTTCAGGAGCAATGCGGACGCCAGCAAATCTGTTTGTATGTACTTCAATGCAACGCGTTGCCCCCCAAGCAGAGTCATCACGATGGAGTAAACATTCCTGCACGGGGAGAGAGGAGGCGGTATTGTACTGCCTGATAAGGGGACTACAAGTGGCTTGAGCTGGGCATTTGCACTCATGGCAACTGTGGCAAAGTGTGGCCCATTGCCAAGACATTGGGACATCACTAGGTGTCTGGATTTTCCCAATTACTTAATTGGCTTCCACAAAGGACTGCACGAACCAGCATGCAGTTTGCCTGGAGATGAAGCGCGAGGTGTTATACACCTTTAAGCAGGAGGAGGGGCCGAGAGACTACTCTATTGGGAGTGGTCACTGAAGCATTTTAATCAACCGCAGGTGAACTAACCAGCCTGTGAGACCGGCACTGATGAAAGCCATACCGGCTGAAACGCGTCTGCCAAAGCGTTTCACGGACTTTGGGAACAACCGCGCTGAGAAGTTGCTCAATAAACCCACTTGATTTTACCCGGAGCTGTATCCTGCCCATCTCTACGTGAGAGTGAGCTTTTGATTTTGATGTTTGGCCGGTACTGCTGGCACTGACATTGGGCAAGCCCTCTCGTTCAGGAGCAACGTGGACGCCAGCAAATCTGTTTGTATGCACTTCAATGCAACGCGTTGCCCCCCAAGCAGAGTCATCACGATGGAGTAAACATTCCTGCACGGGGAGAGAGGAGGCGGTATTGTACTGCCTGATAAGGGGACTACAAGTGGCTTGAGCTGGGCATTTGCAATCATGGCGACTGCGGCGAAGTGTGGCCCATTGCCAAGACATTGAGACATCACTAGGTGTCTGGATTTTCCCAATTACTTAATTGACTTCCACAAAGGACTGCAAAAACCAGCATGCAGTTTGCCTGGAGATGAAGCGCGAGGTGTTATACACCTTTAAGCAGGAGGAGGGGCCGAGAGACTACTCTATTGGGAGTGGTCACTGAAGCATTTTAATCAACCCCAGGTGAACTAACCAGCCTGTGAGACCGGCACTGATGAAAGCCATACCGGCTGAAACGCGTCTGCCAAAGCGTTTCACGGACTTTGGGAACAACCGCGCTGAGAAATTGCTCAATAAACCCACTTGATTTGATTTTACCCGGAGCTGTGTCCTGCCCATCTCTACGTGAGAGTGAGCTTTTGACTTTGATATATATATATATATATATATATGTATATATATATATATATATATATATATATATCGCAACAATGTGATTCTGCAGGTGCTGGCATGGGGCTGAACCATTAGCCCAAAATCAATTTTGAATCCAAAGATACTCAGACTCGATTAATCTTGGTTGATTCTTGTTTACTCAGAACACCTCTAAACCAGGAGGTGTTCTGAATAAACAAGAATTAACCAAGATTAATCGAAGTGCAGGGATGTATGACACCATCACACATGCTTTAACAACGCATGGCATTACAATGTGGGCAATACAACAAATGCCTTGTTACCACGCTGTTCTACTACAACGTTACAACGACTTGCCTTAGGGAAGCGCTGGACTTTGGAATAACATATATTACTAGTCCAACTCCAATCTGTGCAACAGTAGGGAAGGTGTTGGATTTAAAATCCAACAACACGTTCCCTAATGCAAAGTCATTGTAATGAATTGCGTGGTAATGGAACGCAAGGTGACAGCGCGTTCGTTATATTGCCCGCTTCGTAATGGCATTCATTGTAAAAGCATGCATGATTGTGTCATACACATCCTGCTGCACTCGATTAATCTTGTTTAATTCTTGTTTATTCAGAACACCTCCTAGAGTAGAGGTGTTCTGAATAAACAAGAATTAACCAAGATTAATCGAGTACGGCGTATCTTTGGATACAAAATTGATTTTGATTTAGTTCTGGCTGCGTAGTAAAGGCTGTTTCCCAGTGGGGCGTATTTTTGGATTATATCTATATATATATATATTATCTACTGGCGGTCGCCAGTAGATAGTTATAGTTAGGACCTATTTTCCATAGGAAATCCGCAACATTCTATTTGAAATATCTTTGGCGCCGGTTGATGAATCTTCGCGAAATTTTCAAAACTTGTGGCGCGCTCCAGTCCGCTCCTATCCTGAAAGTCTCGGGTGATTCGTCAAGTGGGGGCCGAGAAAAAGGGGAGTCCCAAAACGTGTTTTCCCCATGCAATTTTCCATAGGAACCTTTCATCGCAGCTACAGCCTGAACTGCTGAACGGAATTACACCAAATTTGGCACAAAGGTAGCCCTTGGTTCAGAGTCATGCCTTTTGCTTAAATGGTGTAAATCAGTTCAGTAGTTCCTGAGAAATTTGAAAAAGAAAACACATATATATCTGGGCGGAGCCTAACCACACATGTCATCGTGAGATCTGATTGGCTGTCAGCACTTCATCCTGGAATTGCTGGCAGCCATCTTGGGACCAATATAAATGATAGTACCCCATTGAAATGCATTGTAGTGAATCGAAGATTTTGAGGGTTACCAAAAGGAGAACTATAAAGAGTGATAACAGACTTTAGTTACATTAGAATTCATTTGTTGATGGTACCATACTAATTTCAGGAATTGTGGTGTGTTCTAAGGTGATTTTACCCTGTGAAAAACCTTCTGCTGGGATATCATGAATCATGTTTGAGAGAAAACTATTTTCACATGCTTGTCCCATACAGTTTTGGAAGGTGCTCCAGAAGCTAAAATGAGAGCATATTTTCAGTAAATTCACATTATCTTTCTCAGTCATGTGAGAATGAAGTCTGACATTCTCAGTAAAACATGTACATCCAACAAGGGCAGAGACTGTCAGTTGATTCCTTTGTGTTCTACTGCAGCTTCCCAGAGTGTTCTAAAGAACAACTAGAGTGCTAACAGCCTTACTTATGACAAAAGTATGGCACACCTGAAGCCATCTTGATTGGAATAAATTGGTAACACTTAAAACATTTAATTTAAAAAGGAACAAAATGATGGGGTTCATTTTGTCATAGGAATTATGGTTAGTGCTGTAGAAAGAAAAATTAGGACGTTTCAAGTGTGATCTCAAATATCTTCCTGTTATATTTCAACAGGAGCAGCCTGTCAGTTGATGCCTTTGTGTTCTACTGCAGCTTCCCAGAGTGTTCTAAAGAACATCTAGAGCACTAACAGTCTTACTTATGACAAAATTATGGCACACCTGAAGCCATCTTGATTGGAATAAACTGGTAACTCTTAAAACATTTAATTTAAAAAGGAACAAAATGAGGGGGTTCATTTTGTCATAGAAATTATGGTTAGTGCTGTAGAAAGAAAAATTAGGACATGTTTTAAGTGAGATCTCAAATATCTTCCTGTTATATTTCAACAGGAGCAGCCTGTCAGTTGATGCCTTTGTGTTCTACTGCAGCTTCCCAGAGTGTTCTAAAGAACAACTAGAGCGCTAACAGTCTTACTTATGACAAAAGTATGGCACACCTGAAGCCATCTTGATTGGAATAAACTGGTAACACTTAAAACATTTAATTTAAAAAGGAACAAAATGAGGGGGTTCATTTGGCCATAGAAATTATGGTTAGTGCTGCAGAAAGAAAATTTAGGGCATGTTTTAAGTGAGATCTCAAATCCTCTTCTATTTTATTAGAACATTCTGACATGCAGACTGAAACAATCACTTTCAATACCAGCAGTAGACTTCCAGTTAACTCCCTGGTGAGCAGTAGCTTTACTACAGTGATCTAATGAACAACTAGAGTGCTAACATTCTGAATTTATGGCAAATGTGTGACACATCTGAATGCCTTCTTGATGGAATCAAAGTAAAAACTGAAAGCATTTCCTACTGAGGAGACTGCAGTAAATGACGAAATTAGGAAACTTCATAACAAATAAGTCTCCCAAGATGGCCACCAGAGAAAAAAGAGCCCAAATGTAGCACAAATATCACCCAGATGTAGCCCACATATAGCCCAATGACAGAAGTGTGCAAATCACTTTTTATTTTTAGTTTTTCTGCAGTTTTATTTAGTGCAAACTGGTCAGGTATTGGAGCGTTACATCTTACTTGGACCCCTTATTGCGTATTTTGCACGAAGTACATGAGATTGATCTTGCGAAACATTGAACTTTATGATTCTGTTAACCTGAAGTTGCTCTGAACCGGGCTTTGTAACACCCGTTTTTACCTACTGGTTTTAATTAATTCTCACTGTATTGTATTAGGAAAGAGGATTTACAGTTTTTTTGTACACTTTTATGATCTATGTTTCTAAATCAGATCAAATAAAGTTTAATGAATTCTATGGCAGGACGGAGGCGAGGATTATGCATATCTTTCCTCACTTTATTTGCATAGCAGTTCAAAGAAAACGTAACACAACAATCATTAAACAAAAGACTACACAACCAATGAACCATTAGGGGGTAGTCTCCAAGGCAACTATAGTCCATTCATATCACAGTCCATCGTATATAATATCGTGACGTCCCTTCCGCTTCCTCTTTCTTCACTGCTCGTCAGTTAAGTGCATTCCTTACATTCTTGGCTTAATCTGACGTTGTTGCTGTTTGTATAGCGGTTTCTTGTGCACGTTATTAGCATTATTGCCTTGGTATTGTTTCATATTCCCTGCGCAGCAGGCTCTTGCCCGAGCGCGTTCTCCCCCTCGCAGTTTCTCCCACTGTGTGCTCTGCGCGTGGTGAGATCCTGTCAGGCGCGTCTGGTCCGAGCGAGGCAGCTCCGTCGAGCGCTCCCGCTCGTCTTTACGCGCGTTTGGGAATCCGGTCACTCCTTTAGTGTACGCTTGATTCCCGACCAACCTCGCCTAATTTTGACACCGCTACGTGGTGATTTCCCCACACGGCCACATCAGTGACCAGCACCACCTGGTGGTGGTAATTGGTATTGCGCCTCAGTCTATTCTTATAACAGCTTCGGGAAAGCCCAGCTGTTGGAGCACCGGCGAGGGGCTGTCTTAAGGATTTTAAGGGCATTTGTTCTGTGCTCACACCCTCTGCTATCATGTCTTCTCCAGAAGACCATTTTTACTCCTCCTACCAGGAAGTGGAGGAGGAATGGCCCCCAACTTCTCCCTCCAGGAGTGGACCAAGCCCTCTCTCTGGCTATTTCTAGGGCGCTGGCTCCTCTTAGGGATCAGGTTGATAAGCTGGCGAAAAGCATCCCTGGGGTGTTCAGTGACCCAGATCTGTTGGTGGCGGGTCCAAGTAGCTCCCAGATGGGGAATAAAAGGGCCGTTAAGCATAACGCGGGGCACTTGGAAGGATTTGATAAACTTACGGAGACCTTCCTCAAGAGTGCGCGAACGCTAAAACATGCACCCTGCCGGGAGGAGGAGGGGCCCGGAGAAAACTGCGACACTGTCACCACTATTGTAGACCCCGACGCCGGGTTTCCCTTAGAGGGAGAGGGTGTATCGGAGGACTATTTCTCCTCCGATGAGGATAAGGACTCGGGGCGTCCCTGGCATCCAGAGTCCCACTCCTCTCAGTCCCCGGTTGGAGACGGGGTCCACTCGGACATGTTCGAGCCTACCCAAATTTACCATCCTAGGTCGGCAGAGTGGACACCTGATGCCAAAGTGGCAGAGTATGTGGTGGGGAAAATCCATCAACCCCTTGAAAGGGAGGTCAGGAATAGGATGAGGGAGAATGCCCCAGGCCCTCACTGAAGGGGAAGGTGGCACACACGCCTGAAATTGATGAGAAACTATGTACCTTTTTCTCCAAGTATATGAGGGATCCCAAGAAAGGAATTGATAGGCCTTGGACGTGGTAGGGCCCTTGACCCAAATTATTCAATTGACGGAGCGTTCCAAAGAGTCAGGATCCCCTTTGTCCACGGATATTGTGGCTGGTTGAGTGCACTACCCTAAACCCTAAAACACTACGCCCAGCATGACACCCTACACTACCCAAACATAACTGCACTAAACTAAACCCTAAAACACTACCACCAGCACGACTCCCTACACTACCCAAACACCACTGCACTACCCTAAACCCTAAAACACTACCCCAGCACGACTCCCTACACTACCCAAACACCACTGCACTACACTAAACCCTAAATATACCCCCAGCATGACCTCCCACACTACACAAACACCACTGCACTACCCTAAACCCTAAAACACTACCCCCAGCACGACCCCCTACACTACCCAAACACCACTGCTCTACCCTAAACCATAAAACACTAACCCCAGCATGACCCCCTACACTACCCAAACACAACTGCACTACCCTATACCCTAAAACACAACCCCTACACTACACAAACACGACTGCACTACCCTAAACCCTAAAACACTACCCACAGCATGACCCCTTCACTACACAAACACCACTGCACTGCCCTAAACCCTAAAACACTACCCCAGCACTACCCCCTACACTACCCAAATACCACTGCACTAACATAAACCCTAAAACACTACCCCCAGCACAACCCCCTACACTACACAAACACCACTGCACTACCCTAAACCCTAAAACACTTCCCCCAGCATGACTCCCTACACTACCCAAACATCACTGCACTACCCTAAACCCTAAATCTACCCCCAGCATGACCCCCTACACTACCCAAACACCACTGCACTACCCTAAACCATAAAACACTACCCCCAGCATGACCCCCTACACTACACAAACACCACTGCACTACCCTAAACCCTAAAACACTTCCACCAGCATGACCCCTAAACTACTCAAACACCACTGCACTACCCTAAACCCTAAAATACTACCCCAGCACGACCCCTACACTACCCATACACCACTGCACTACCCTAAACCCTAAAACATAACCCCAGCACGACCTCCTACACTACTGCACTACCCTAAACCCTAAAACACTACCCCCAGCACGACCCCCTACACCACCCAAACACCACTGCACTACCCTAAACCCTAGAAAAAAAAACACCCCATGCCCAATCCCCTTACCTCTCACTCCTCATGGTTCCTCTCTCCTCGTGGTTCCTGCTTCACGTCATCTCTGAGGGGCGGTGCACGTCGTTGTGAGGAAACGGAACAGCCTCTGTTTCCTTACAACGACATGGATCGTCTACATGTTTTTAGAACGCATGGTCATTTACCATACATACCTTTACAACAAAATTCATTGTAAAGGCATGCGTGGTAAATGACCATGCGTTCTAAAAAATGCGTAGTAATGACTTTGTGATGTACAACGCATGCGTGGTAATGCATGCGTTGTAATGGTATCGCAAAGTAAAAAGTCGTTGTAACGGCTGTTTACCGATCGAAGCTGGCCCCTGTTCTTCAGTGAGACGTTTATTTGATTAATTAGGAGGAAGGAATGTGGTTTTTTACCAAAAAGTGCATTCCCGGCTGTTGTATTGTGAAAGTGTCCGCGTGGCCTGGTTTCACTTCCGGTGAGAGAGTGGAAGAGTCTGTTTGGATCTAAAGGAGTTCTGTTGTTGGACAGGGCCGGCGCGACATGTCATCAGAAAACATAGCTAATGGAAAGCGTCCTCCCTGAAGTGTGGAGCAGTGCCATGAGAGGTCAACGAGTGTGCATCCCACCGTAGTATGACCGTACCGCGTGACTCCATGTGCCGCCTCCAGGGTACGGGAGGCAGAAGCGGCATTGCAGGTCCTCTTGAAGACCGTTGTAGCACTAATTCTACATTTTGGTACTAGGGCATTTTAACTTCGTTGTTCCTGCCAGATACAAAGAGAAGATACTGTGTTACTCAGTGCCCTCGTTACCTTTTTTGTGGGTTGTGGTGCTTGTCACTTCGCAGCCCCGCCGGTGCACACGACTGGGCACCCCACCTCGTGTGCCATCTGCAGGGCCTCTGCCCTCGGATCACTGGTTTCGGTTTCTGGAGTGGCAACATAAACAGTTGCTCCCAAAGGACTAGCCTGAACACTTAGGTGAATATCCCCTGCACCAGCATTCCACGGAAATTCTTTCCTAGCTCTCCCACGTCAACGAGCACGGCTCCGCTCGCGAAACCGTATGACGTCATCGGAGCCATAAGAGGACCTCGTCGGCGTGCTGACGTCAGTTCCACCCATTTTTTCGTGCCACCGAGGCAAACAGGGGACCGAGACATTTTCACATGTATACATAGTATAATAAATATATATATATTCACTGAAAAAACCATAGGTTTCAGGCACGTTATAGTTAGAAATTAGCATTTAAAAACCTTAGAAATTCACTGAAAAAACCATAGGTTTCAGGCACATTATATTTAGAAATTAGCATTTAAAAACCTTAGAAATTCACTGAAAAACCATAAGTTTCAGGGGCGTTATAGTTAGTTGGACATTTCACTCGTACAAAACCATAGAAATTCCCCCGTTATAGTTAGTTCAGCTAACTATAACTCGCGCGCCCGCAATGCACTGCTGATGACGTCACATATTACATCACTCATGACATGGTCAGTGACATCACTCATGACATCAGTGATGACATCTCAAATGACATCACTGATGACATCACTGATGACATCATCCAGTGAATGTGTGTTTTTCTGAAAATTAAATATGTTTTATATATGTATATCTCAAGGTCGATGGAAGAATAAATGGGTATATAAGTGTCTAAATGGATGATTTTTTTTGTAAAATTGATTGTATATAACTGACTACGTGTATCTTAGTGAATACATGGGTTAGTGAGTAATGTTTAAATATGAAAATATCTGTATCAGTCTCTCACTTTGTGTATAAGTGGCTGCATGGGTTGGTGAGTAGCTACATGAGTGTCTATATGGGTTATTAGTTGGTTTTTTGAGTATCAGTATGAGTGTCTGAGTGTCTGTATGGTTCGGTGGGGGTATTACTTAGTGCATAGATGCATGAATGAGTGACTCACTGTTTGTATGTGTTGAAGACAGCATGTGTGCAGGACTGTATAGGTGGATGAGTATGTGTATGGGTGTGTTAGTGAGTGAATGACTGTCTCAATAGTGTCTTTATGAGTAACTACATATGTTTTAAACTAGTATATGTGAGTATTGGTGTATATAAGTGAGTATATGTGAGAGTGAGAGATTGGAAGAGTTCCTGTACAAATAAGTAGGTGTTTCTATAAGTGATTGTTTAAGAGAGTAAGTATGTGTAAGTTTCTGTAGAAGTAAGTGTGGTAGTGTGTGTATAACTGTATATGCAAGTAAATGGATGTTTGATACTTTGTTTTCATGTGTGACTATGTGTGTGAGTAACTCTATGGATGAGTGGCGGTGTGTAACAGGATGTATAGGTGTATGAGTACATATGATGAGTGAGTACATGTATGAGTGACTGTATAGGGACTGTTGGTGAATGAGTGGATGTGTTTGTAGATCTTGGAATTACTGAATAGGTGTGTTGTAACTGGTATTGGTATGTCCATTGTTTTGAAAATGTTAGTTTGTATTTTTGAGTGTGTGTATCAAAGGTTATATTAGGGTGAGAGGAGGTCTGCCACTCTATCACAAGGATGATGTCATCAGTGATGTCATTTGAGATGTCATCAGTGATGTCATGAGTGATGTCACTGACCATGTCATGAGTGATGTAATATGTGACGTCATCAGCAGTGCATTGCGGAGTGCGACGAGTTATAGTTAGCTGAACTAACTATAACGGGGAATTTCTATGGTTTTGTACGAGTGAAATGTCCAACTAACTATAACGCCCTGAAACCTATGTTTTTTTCAGTGAATATATATATATATATATATATATACACATATATATATATACATATTACCTAGTGGCAGTCGTCAGTAGGTAGTTATAGTTAGGACCTTGTTTCTATTAAAAATGCGTTTTTCATTTGCCAATATCTTTGGGGCCGTTTGACGAATCTTCACGAAATTTTCAAAACTAATGGTTCACCCAGGTCAGCTCCTGTCTTGAAAGTTTCGGGATGATTCGTTGAGTGGGGGCCAAGAAAAAGGGGGTCCCCAAACGCATTTTCCCCATGTTAATTTCCATAGGAATTTTTGGAACAGGCTACAGCCCGAACTGCTGAACGCAATTACACCAAATTTGGCAAAAAAGTAGCTCTTGGTTCAGAAAGCGACCTTTTTTTAAATGGTGTAAATCCGTTCAGTAGTTCCTGAGAAATTCAAAACATATTGCTATCGATATCTGAGCACCGAGGTGGGTTCGCGAACCCTCCTGAGCACGAAGCTTAATTCTGATTGGCTGCCAACACTCCAAACCAGAATGTGTTGGCAGCCATCTTGTGACTCGGTAGCTGAATCACAAGAAAACAATATAAAAAAGATGAAAAACAAGAAAAGGGGCCGGGTAGAAACACCCTGACCCCCTATGCCTGCTCAGGGGTCCCACAAGGACCCCCAGGGCCAAAAAAGCATTTTTCTTTTTAAAAATTGGCCAAATTCGAGCTGGGTGCGCGAATCCGGCCGTGAAAATAAAAAAAACGAAGCGTGGGCTCCCGCGCTTCGTTTTAATGAGCCAAGCCCTGGGGACCTCCACCTCCCCGGGGCTGTTGAAATGATTGTTTGGGGGCCACGCAGCCCCCCTCCTGGAGCCCTTCATGGCCCTGGGGACCGCCACCCCCCAGGGCCGGCTCCTGCAATGTCCCGGGGTGCCCACCCCCGGGACATTGCTGTTTGCTATGGCAGGGCAGGAGCAGGGCTTCCACCCTGCCATAGCAAACACTGCTTTGCTTCGTTGAAGTGAGAGCAGGAAACCTGCTCTCGCTTCAACGAAGCAAAGCAGAACTGCTTTTGGGCATGTTAGCAGCTCAAAGTCAAAAAAACAATCCCTTTGGGAGCAGATATTTTAACCACAAACACCACTCTTACATACACTGCTCACTCAGACAGGGTGGATCATACTCAGAGGAGTAGAGAACATGAACCAGGAAAGTCAAATCAGTGCAAAAATCCTTTCGTACTTGACCCAAAATTTATTAAAATAATGTATATACATACAATGTCAAATTAAAACGTTTAAAAATCATTCATTTAAAAAACAAATTAATGTTCAAAAGTATCATTTAACGAATCACAAAAATCATCAGTACAGGTTAAAAAACCACAACAAGTGGGACAAACAAAACTGCAAGGAAAATATGTTCTTGTCAGGAAAACATCACGATAGTCAAACAGCCAATCAATAAAGTTACAATGCACACAACTGAGACAAAAAGCTCCAGTCGAATATTAATCATGTAGTGTAACATTAATCATTGATCCGTGATGTATTTCAAAAACAGAGCGTCCGGACGCGTTTCGGTGGGTCCAATCTTATATCTCCCCACCTTCTTCAGGAAAGCAATAATTCTTCCCACCTCATTTAGATAATTCTAAAAATACAAAATACAACACATATATATATATATTAAAAAAACATTTTGAACTGATCTGACTCAAGAAGATCATAACGACACTCCCAGCAGATACACACCCTGAGTAAACTACCAATCATTCAGGACATTAGACCACTACCCACTTCCTGGCACTTGTATCACACACACTTCATTCAAACAGAATTTAAGTATCAGGGAGAATACATCTCTCAACATACTTTAACTCCCTGGGAGGGGATGAGTTAGGGAAGACGGGCTATGTTAAGCTTCCCATAGACATTTTCAGACATATAAATTTCATTCTGCAACAATGTCATGAATGTTCCGCTGGGTCTATCCTTATCACCAATCTCAGCTAGCACACTTACTCGTTTACAAATAAAACAAGGGAAAAATTCCCTTTTTACCTCCTAATTCACGTACTCCCAAACTCGGATATACTGGGGAGGCGCCGAAAAAATCCACACCATCCACTATTATGGGGAATATAAAAAGATAGAACACAATAAGGTTCAGCCACTGTATCTAAATGTCACAGTACTTCTCTACTAAGAGTAGCCTAGACTTTTTACCTTGTCAAGAAATAGGCATTTACTCTTGCTTCTGGCAGTATCAAATCAGTGGCTTCTAGTAGACGAGATTCACTTCCCAGTGTATTTTGAGAGAAGGAAAGACAGATGTGCTGCCAATCTACATGGACACACACAATACACGAGAGAATTAACATTACGTGTTATTCTTCCAATAGGGTCATTTCATCAGACAAAACCACCCAAGGAGTACCTTTTGTTAAAAAGTGGTGGTTTTCAAAACATTGTCGTCTCGCTATCAAATCCAAAGGAGGGACGATAAATTCTCACTCCGTATGATGCAACTAAAGCAAATAAACACAAAACATAGGTGAAATATACTTCACCCACCATTGCAATCCATCCCCAAGAAAATATACTATATTTTTTAGTGAAAAACATACCCTATTATACTACTATCCTACCTAAATGTGATGTTTATACTGCACTTAAAAAATATAGTAATCGTAAAGAGTCATATTCTACGGCTGTACTATCTAAATATGATGTTAACACACCAGGTGCGAGAGCAGATCTCTCTTCCTAACATTGTCGGCCCCCTACTAAGCCCAATTAGAGAAAAACTATGAGGACACTGTACAAAAACGCCCAGCCATTCCAGCTTACCTGCAAAATGGACCACGTTCCTTGTATCCGGGATTCTAGACGGGGTACTCTGCCTCCGTGCACGTATCTGTATAATGATGCGGAAACCTCTCTATTTAAACTAGAAAAATCCCGCGACTTTCTAATTGAACTATCACAGCTGTGATAAGAAAATCACGTGTTATCTGGAATTTACTAAAGGCGCCATCTTAGAGTGGCTTATCTCAATCGAAATGCCTTAACGCTTTCGTTCATAGGGGGCCCATATCTGCCTCTATATTACACCACTATATCCCCAACTTGATCGCAAGAAAGTTTTATATATTTACGGAAGAAACTAGAGTCCAAAACGGACCGAATTCCTAACACAGATTGAATTCAATATATCCATAATTAACAGAGATACAATGGCGCCCTCTTGTGGGAAAAAACACCATCGGTAAAATTAAATCAAGAAAAATAACCTTACAGAACGGTTTCGCGTTCAGACACATATTTACAGTATCAAAGGAGTTTATAATACCAAACCAGAATAGAAAAGAACATACTGGTAAGGTAGATATCATAATGACCACATATTCGCAGTACCTAAAAACTACATAATGCCCAACCAGAATAAAGATGAACATACTGGTGAGAGTGATATCACAGAATGGTAAAATAATACCGGACTGTATAAACTCACTTATAGAAAGAGCCAAAAACATTTCTTGCTACCTATATCAATAACTACCTCGAAAAACTGCATTTCATAGATGTCTACAGAAATACCAGATTAGCAGGGGCCAATCAGACGTTCCCATTCTTCTTTGGAGTTAAGGCCCTTGCGCATAGTATTAAGAGAGGAAATATACCATTGTTCCCGAGATTTCCTTTTCTTCTCGAGGTTACCACCTCGTCTACCAATGGTTACTTTTTCCAATATGAACCATCTTAAATCATTTTCCTTATGCCCCATTTCAATGAAATGGGGTACTAGAGGGCATTCTCCTTTCTTGTTCTAATGGCTGATCTATGTTCCTGAATCCTCACACGTAGTTCTCTGCTGGTCTCCCCACGTAGCCTAAGCCACATGGGCAGATCAGCAGGTATATCACACCCTTGCTTTTGCAGTTATTGAGGGTTCTTGATCTAAAATGTAGGCCATTAAATTCTAGATCTTTTGATTGTATACACATGGCACATATATTGCATGTACCACATTTTGTATTACCTCTGGCTCTGGTATTATCAAGAGTGCTTTGAGTCTCTCTGCGATCCTCACGGTATGTATATACCAACTCATTTCTAAGATTCTTGTTGCGTTTAAACGCAAACATAGGTTTCTCTAAAATACGGTCTTCTTCATGGTTAAGAATATGCCAATTCTTATTTATGACAGTCTTAATTTTGTTGCTCATACTGGAGAATCTACTTACAAACACCAGTTTATTTTTGCTTTTGCTGTTCTTGTTTTGTTCATTTTTCTCAAACATAGCCTCTCTGTTATAAAACCTAGCTCTCTTGTATGAGTGGGAGATCAGTTTTTAGGATACCCCTATCTTTGAGCTTCTTCTTCAGGATGTCAGAATGTTTATAAAAATCCCCCAAATTAGAGCAATTTCTCCGAAGACGAAGAAATTGGCTAAAGGGGATATTATCCTTCTGAGCCTTAGGATGATAGCTAGAGTAGTGTAAAAGAGTGTTTTTGTCCATCGGCTTCGTAAACAACTCTACTTCTAGACTATCATTAACACATTTAATCGTAATATCCAAAAAATCCACCCTGGTTTTACTAATCTGAGATGTAAATTTCAGATTAGGATCTCCCAGGTTAAGCCAAGTCAAAAATTCATAGAGAAGATCGAGATCACCATCCCAGATGAAGAATATATCATCAATGTAGCGGTACCAGCCCGCTACATTTTCAAAAAAGGGAGCAAGGTCATTAAAAATGTGTCTCTTTTCGAACTCTCCAACATAAAGACAGGCCAGACTTGGGGCACATGTGGCCCCCATGCTGGTCCCCTTCTTTTGTTTAAAGAGTTGATCACCAAAGAGAAAGATATTGTTTTTTAAGATCATTTTAACACACTCAACAATAAACATTTTATTGACCCCCTCCAGATCGACCTTCGTCAATATTTCACGTACCACTTCTACGGTGTCATTTTGGGGGATATTAGTGTAGAGAGACTCAGGGGCCGATTGCGATCTCGGTCGGAGGCGCACCCAATACCATTCGGTCGGGAAAAAAGCCATGCGAAAGCCTGTTTGCCGACCGATCCGTACAGCACACCGAACGAGTAAGTACGATGCGCTCAACAGCACAGAATCCGGCCGAGCCGTACTCACCCAAACCAGGTCCTGTTCCCCGACCGAGGCGAATCCGGAAACGCCGAATCGAGTCGCACGGAAGGAAAATGCAGCTCCGTCCGGCCGAACGAGTACGATGCGCTTTCCGTACGTGCCGAACCCGTCGCTACGCACGGCACGTCAAAGCATCCAGGAGAGGCGCACATAAGCTCCGATTCGCGCCACAACACGATCCACGGCTACGAGACGAACACGCCAGCGACGAGGACGAGGCGAAGCGACGAGGATGACGCGAAGCGACGAGGACGACGCGAAGCAACGAGAAGGACGAACGACACGAACCAACCATGAATCCCTTCGTCCCGATCATACCAATATTCTACATTTACTACCGGAACAGGCACGGACGCGTACGGCGCAGAAGGTAAGTCAGACACCAACCACAAAACACATACAACACGTACACGACACATCACACACACACAGAGGGATGCAGAATATACTTACACCAGCAACAGCAGCACCATAGGGGCGGGATGCCCATCACCAATGCCACATATGCACACAGGGGCCTGAATGCGCACCACCACCCCTACCCAGGGGGCAGGATGCCTACCACCACCCTGAGCCAGGGGGCTGGATGCCCACCACTACTACCACCCTCACCCAGGGGGGCTGGATGCCTACCACTACTACCACCCTCACCCAGGGGGCTGGATGCCTACCACTACTACCACCCTCACCCAGGGGGGCTGGATGCCTACCACTACTACCACCCTCACCCAGGGGGCTGGATGCCTACCACCACTACCACCCTCACCCAGGGGGGCTGGATGCCTACCACCACCCTTAGCCAGGGGGCTGGATGCCTACCACTACTACCACCCTCACCCAGGGGGGCTGGATGCCTACCACTACTACCACCCTCACCCAGGGGGCTGGATGCCTACCACTACTACCACCCTCACCCAGGGGGGCTGGATGCCTACCACCACTACCACCCTCACCCAGGGGGCTGGATGCCTACCACCACCCTTAGCCAGGGGGCTGGATGCTCTACCACTACTACCACCCTCAGCCAGGGGGGCTGGATGCCTACCACCACCCTTAGCCAGGGGGGCTGGATGCCTACCACTACTACCACCCTCAGCCAGGGGGCTGGATGCCTACCACCACCCTTAGCCAGGGGGCTGGATGCCTACCACTACTACCACCCTCACCCAGGGGGCTGGATGCCTACCACTACTAACACCCTCACCCAGGGGGTCTGGATGCCTACCACTACTACCACCCTCACCCAGGGGGGCTGGATGCCTACCACCACCCTTAGCCAGGGGGCTGGATGCCTACCACTACTACCACCCTCACCCAGGGGGCTGGATGCCTACCACTACTACCACCCTCACCCAGGGGGGCTGGATGCCTACCACTACTACCACCCTCACCCAGGGGGCTGGATGCCTACCACCACCCTTAGCCAGGGGGGGGTGGATGCCTACCACTACTACCACCCTCACCCAGGGGGGGCTGGATGCCTTTAGTCAGAGAAAAGATCCCCTTTGGGCTAATTACTACAACCAAACACACACACTCATCCAAACAATTATATCAAGATAATTATGTCCAAACAGTTATATCACCAGAACATAACACCACCAACTTCAAGGGCCAAGTGTTTACAATCATAAAAATGTTTTATTAAAAATACACCAATCATAAAATCAGAATACATTTAATTAATTAAAATTGAATTATAAACATACTGACATATTTGACATACAATATATTACAGGGAGAACCTGCAAGAAAAGTTTTTCTCATCTAAAATCAAGGAACGTACATCAGATCTAAATCATTTGTTCAGTATATGATCTATATACAAACCACTTTCGCAATAAATGTTACAAATGTTCACACAATCTACAGTACGCCTTTAAACAGTTGCGTCGACGCGTTTCGGTGGGTTTCGCTGCTTAACACACCACCTTCCTCAGGACAAGAAATAATACCTCCCAAACGACAATATGAATCTATGCAGAATTAAAAAAGACAAAGATACATATAAAATCCAGTTAGCCAATGATAAATGCATATATAGTATTTACATTCTGGTGATACACAAGCAAAAAACAATCATCTACAACATCTCACACTCAATTCTTACAAAACAATACCTTAGTGGAATAAAAGGTATACGATTGAAAAGATAGGAAAAAGGAGGAGGGCAAACTCTTTCTCTCTTTCCAACCCATACTTGGGGTATTTATCTATCCCTACTCACACCACAGTGTAGGCTAATTCTAATTATATTTTAGCTCATGCAAATTTTTTTTATTTCTGTAGATACCTGTAACAATATCAAAGAACCGGCCCTGTCACGGCTGCGGTCTATGTATCTTGCAATCCTATAGCGAAAATGGGCCAATCTCTCACCTAGGCCTCACTCTGAATATCATGGGTTATCTATAGGAATACGAAAGTATTAATTACTTCAAAATACAATTATAAACACTACATCCCATGGTAGTGAAAGATACTGAGCCATAACATTACCTTCCACCTGTATATTTATTTGCTCTGGGAATTTATGATGAGGAAGAGAGCCACTTTCCCCTCTGTAATAAAGAAGCGTAATAAGGCAATTAAAATCTGTTTTTACCTCTTAACATTTATTCTAAGCAATTCTACGACAATTTTCAAATCTTAGACATTTTTTTACCTTTACGATGATAATGCTGTTTGTGCAGTTTGAATTTCAGTGTTTAAATTCTCTGCAGATCTCTAGCATCCCTCTCCAATATTTATCCCAGGTAACCTTAATCCACTGGCAATCAGTATTATGTCTGTAATACATAATATAGTATACGTCGTGGTTATTTCCACCAAACTAATTACTCGAAAATGTTAACTTTCTCCAATTTCATAATGGTCCTGTCATCTGATCCAGATTAATTAATTTATTTTATTGTTAGTATACAATCGAGATTTGCTAAATGGTTAAGTAACTAACTTTTTATTCCTCTGGAAATGGCCCAACGGCTTTACTGTCGCCCTATATCCTATTTGCAGCAAGTAAGAATAAATTATAACCGAAATGTAGAGAATGGCGGCAGTTGCAGCCAATTGCCGCCATCACTACCCTTCAATAATATTAATGATACTGTCTCTCTTAGAGGGGGGAAAAAGGAGAACTAGTACAGCTCGCCCTCATATCTCCCAACCTCCCCAGTTAAAAAGTCATTTTTCCCCGTGTCTTGATTTCAACTATGTAGAAAATACAACCAAACTCATTTTATTTGTTGTTTAAAAAGACCCCGAGGAGAAAAGAGAAAAAGAAAAAGAAGAAAGAGGCACCCCGTGCCTTCTACCAACTGTTATTTTAAATTTACAACTTAAATATTCAAGTAAAACCCATCCTCAGCCACATAGCGACTAAAGCTAACGACTAAAGCTAACGACTACTGTTCACCACCAATCGGTTTCTCTTACCTTATTTCGAACAAAAGACGGCTTCTTACGGGGTGCCACACGCCTCCGTGAGCACGATCTAAAGACTCCTATGTACAGCTCAGTTTTAAGTCTCTCCATTCAACCACGTGACTACGTTCCACGAAGTGGGTTCAGCTGGCCAAATCCAAACACTCCGCTGACTACACCTATATCACGGACGCCATCTTGGTTGTCCCAAAACTACATAGAGAGCTCACCTTACATTCATAAAACAAACCAAAATAGTTGCCAAAATCTAAATAAAGAAACACCTACATCCATCAGCGGTGTCTCTGCAAAAAGAGAAATAGCAAGCTACGTCTAACAATAGTTTTTCTTAAACCTTGTGATAAGAATTCACTGAACATCAGTACGTCCAAAAACGGCGGCCATCTTGGCCTATCCAGATATTCATTTTTTGTTACTGCTATTAATAACATGAATACAGATAATTCCTTTATCTAAACTAGATTTGCACCTAACACGCTAATATCTTTGAATAGGTAGTGGCTGAAATATTCTAATCAACCCCAACTGCCAAGACCGACGAACATCTAACAAAAACATCTAACAATAAACGTCCGTCCTGTCCTTGCCAAAACCTCATAGTTTCGATGTTGTTGTTAATATATTAAATACTCGACTCAACTCTACTCAATTAGTAGTTGAGCTGTATTCCTAATGAAGTAACCTACCTATACCCTACCTAATCTACTATTGTAAAGAATTATTTTAAAGGACAGTTAAAAAGGTTCTATTAGATCCCTTATTCGCAGCCCTCAGATGCCATAATGACGGTCATACAGCCATTACTCTCTCAGTACGACCCTGAGACGGAATACAATCATGCAAACCCAAGATTAGATGCCACCAATCAGGCGCTCCCATTCCTCTTTAGAATTGAGACCATTGCGAACTGTGTTAAATAACATGATAAACCATTGTTCTCTAGCTTTCCGTTTAAGTGCGATGTTACCACCACGTGCGCCTATCCAGATTTTTTCAAGAATAAACCACTCAATATCCGAATCACTATGTCCCTTCTCCAAAAATGAGATACTAAGGGGGCATTTATTTTTTTCGTTCTAACAGCTGAACGGTGTTCCTGTAGTCTGATCCGCAGTTCTCTACCTGTCTCCCCTATGTAGGCTTTCCCACATGGGCAGCGCAAAAAATATACTATGTTTTTGCTCCTGCAGTTATTTAAAGTCCTTGAATTTACTTTACAACCATTATGGTTCAGGCTTTTGGATTCAATGCAAAGGGCACAAACATTACATGTGCCACATCGCACGTTTCCAACTGCAGGTCTTTTATCTAAAGTCATCTGTGCATTACCCTGTGCTTCCCTATAAGTGGGGGCTGGATGCCTACCACCACTACCACCCTCACCCAGGGGGGCTGGATGCCTACCACCACCCTTAGCCAGGGGGCTGGATGCCTACCACTACTACCACCCTCACCCAGGGGGCTGGATGCCTACCACTACTACCACCCTCACCCAGGGGGCTGGATGCCTACCACCACCCTTAGCCAGGGGGCTGGATGCCTACCACTACTACCACCCTCACCCAGGGTGGGCTGGATGCCTACCACTACTACCACCCTCACCCAGGGGGCTGGATGCCTACCACTACTACCACCCTCACCCAGGGGGCTGGATGCCTACCACCACCCTTAGCCAGGGGGCTGGATGCCTACCACTACTACCACCCACACCCAGGGGGCTGGATGCCTACCACCACCCTTAGCCAGGGGGCTGGATGCCTACCACTACTACCACCCTCAGCCAGGGGGGCTGGTTGCCTACCACTACTACCACCCACACCCAGGGGGCTGGATGCCTACCACTACTACCACCCTCAGCCAGGGGGGCTGGATGCCTACCACCACCCTTAGCCAGGGGGGCTGGATGCCTACCACTACTACCACCCTCACCCAGGGGGGCTGGATGCCTACCACTACTACCACCCTCACCCAGGGGGGGCTGGATGCCTACCACTACTACCACCCTCACCCGCTACTACCACCCTCACCCAGGGGGCTGGATGCCTACCACTACTACCACCCTCACCCAGGGGGCTGGATGCCTACCACCACCCTTAGCCAGGGTGGGCTGGATGCCTACCACTACTACCACCCTCACCCAGGGGGCTGGATGCCTACCACTACTACCACCCTCAGCCAGGGGGCTGGATGCTCTACCACCACCCTTAGCCAGGGGGGCTGGATGCCTACCACTACTACCACCCTCAGCCAGGGGGGCTGGATGCCTACCACTACTACCACCCACACCCAGGGGGATGCCTACCACCACCCTTAGCCAGGGGGCTGGATGCCTACCACTACTACCACCCACACCCAGGGGGGCTCGATGCCTACCACTACTACCACCCTCAGCCAGGGGGCTGGATGCCTACCACCACCCTTAGCCAGGGGGGCTGGATGCCTACCACTACTACCACCCTCAGCCAGGGGGGCTGGATGCCTACCACTACTACCACCCACACCCAGGGGGCTGGATGCCTACCACTACTACCACCCTCAGCCAGGGGGCTGGATGCCTACCACCACCCTTAGCCAGGGGGCTGGATGCCTACCACTACTACCACCCTCACCCAGGGGGGCTGGATGCCTACCACTACTACCACCCTCACCCAGGGGGCTGGATGCCTACCACCACTACCACCCTCACCCAGGGGGCTGGATGCCTACCACCACCCTTAGCCAGGGGGGCTGGATGCCTACCACTACTACCACCCTCAGCCAGGGGGGTTGGATGCCTACCACCACCCTTAGCCAGGGGGCTGGATGCCTACCACTACTACCACCCTCAGCCAGGGGGGCTGGATGCCTACCACCACCCTTAGCCAGGGGGCTGGATGCCTACCACTACTACCACCCTCAGCCAGGGGGGCTGGATGCCTACCACTACTACCACCCACACCCAGGGGGGCTGGATGCCTACCACTACTACCACCCTCAGCCAGGGGGGCTGGATGCCTACCACCACCCTTAGCCAGGGGGCTGTATGCCTACCACTACTACCACCCTCACCCAGGGGGCTGGATGCCTACCACCACTACCACCCTCACCCAGGGGGCTGGATGCCTACCACCACCCTTAGCCAGGGGGGCTGGATGCCTACCACTACTACCACCCTCAGCCAGGGGGTTGGATGCCTACCACCACCCTTAGCCAGGGGGGCTGGATGCCTACCACTACTACCACCCTCAGCCAGGGGGCTGGATGCCTACCACCACCCTTAGCCAGGGGGGCTGGATGCCTACCACTACTACTACCCTCACCCAGGGGGCTGGATGCCTACCACTACTACCACCCTCACCCAGGGGGGCTGGATGCCTACCACTACTACCACCCTCACCCAGGGGGCTGGATGCCTACCACTACTACCACCCTCACCCAGGGGGCTGGATGCCTACCACCACTACCACCCTCACCCAGGGGGGCTGGATGCCTACCACCACCCTTAGCCAGGGGGGCTGGATGCCTACCACTACTACCACCCTCAGCCAGGGGGGCTGGATGCCTACCACTACTACCACCCTCAGCCAGGGGGGGCTGGATGCCAACCACTACTACCACCCCCACTCATAGGATGGACAATGCTTGACACAACCAGCACACCACAACCTAGGGAATGCAAGAAGAAGACATCCCCCAACACCATGACAAGCGTGTGTAGACTGTGTCAAATGCCTACAACACCGAACATGACTTTGAACATACAATGTGACCCCCTAGCACATGTGCCACACATATATGTGTGTGGCACCCACAATGCAAGCAGGCCATGACCATTGTGGCAATGGGGTCCAAACCCCCATCATCACAGTGACCAAAATGTAAGTGTGGGGTCCATAGCTGAAGCACATTTTGAACATTGTGGCAATGGGGTCTAAACCACCATCACCACAGTGACCAAAAGGTAAGTGTGGGGTCCATAGCTGAAGCACATTTTGAACATTGTGGCAATGGGGTCCAAACCCCTATCATCACAGTGACCAAAATGTAAGTGTGGAGTCCATAGCTGAAGCACATTTTGAACATTGTGGCAATGGGGTCTAAACCCCCATCATCACAGTGACCAAAATGTAAGTTTGGGGTCCATAGCTGAAGCACATTTTGAACATTGTGGCAATGGGGTCTAAACCCCCATCACCACAGTGACCAAAAGGTAAGTGTGGGGTCCATAGCTGAAGCACATTTTGAACATTGTGGCAATGGGGTCCAAACCCCCATCATCACAGTGACCAAAATGTAAGTGTGGGGTCCATAGCTGAAGCACATTTTGAACATTGTGGCAAAGGGGTCCAAACCCCCATTATCACAGTGACCAAAATGTAAGTGTGGGGTCCATAGCTGAAGCACATTTTGAACATTGTGGCAATGGGGTCCAAACCCCCATCATCACAGTGACCAAAAGGTAAGTGTTGACAAAGAAAGAGGTGCAACTGCCAAACTGCATGGATGATTCCTGGTCACAGAACAACAAACACATCAGTGGCAAAGTAGTGTATGTGTCCCATTGCAACATAAATTGGGGGAGCCAAATACTGCAGTGCAAATAAGACATACCTTTGGCCATGTGCAGACAAACAACACCCATGGGGGCTGACACCGTCAACAATCATCAATGACACAATGACAGAAGTGACCATCAGAATGCAGACCCACATATTTGCACCAATGGGCACACAAATGCAGATACCCTGTGGAGACTGCAGATGTGAGGTGAACAGATACCATACCATGGCAGCAATGGGACACACAAACCATGATCATTGTGCTGACCGATGACCTAGGAGTCCCAGGGACAGCAGGGGGAACCCACCAAACTACATACAGCCAATGGCACACCCAAGATATGCCAATGCAGTGGTGCAGATGCACAAACACAAACAGGCAGACCCACACTGCACATCATACACAACAGGTGAGGGGGGTGCCAGTGTCCCCAGGCAACAACACAACACATGAGGAGACCTGAATACCAATCATACAGATGTGCATACAGTGCCACACAAAGGTAACTCATGGATCCAAATCCCCTATGTGGGCAAGCAGGCATTGTCAGATGAGAGGGAGCACAAATCACACATGTCACACAGGCACGTAGGGACAGCAACTGACACAGCAAGACACAGACACACCACAGCACCACCCCCAGGGCCCCCACAATGTGGTGACCCTGGGCTGCATTACAATCCCACTGTGATGACAAAGCTAAATGTGGTTCACACTGTGAACCACAGTCATGTGTCCTGAGCAACTAACTACCATCACACCTACACAAGCACAAATCAAACAGCATGGCCAGTAAGCCAAGGCCAACATGGAGGCAGGGGCCTAGCTGGGCAACAACTCTCATCTGCTCACACTCAACACCACACCCCTCGACCTCCAACAATGTGCAGCAGTGAAGCACACATGCACTGGTGACATTGCACATGCACCCATGACTATTCCAGGGTGGTGGGTGGGAACCAAGGTGCAGAAACACATCACACATGGCCACTCAACAAGACTCCTTAATGTCTGACACACTGCACACTACGCTGTACATGGACATGACGGCAATACCACACCAACCAATGGGATCCCATCCACACTCACACACCAATGAAGAAGCCAAGGTCACCCACAAAGAACACACATAGACAACAACCAACATTGCAGCCCGGACCCTGAGGAGTGCCAGCAGTCACACACACAACGTGTCACAATCACTGAAAGATAACACAAACTGGAAATCACATGACAGGGGCAAACAACAAGTGCCAAGGGGAAACCTGACTGTGACCCATCTGCGTCTGCACACAAACTCAGCCCTGACAGCAAACACACCTATGGGTGACACCCTGATGACCAGTAATGTGCCATGCACCCACATCACAGAGAACCCAGGGCGAAGACTTTGGGGGAACATAGGTCAACTCAGCTAGCATCACAAACAGGTACAACACTAGGGATCACAGCATGCACAGCTAAACGGAAGTGAACACACAGACATGCACATACAACACACACCTTGGGCGCAGGCAATGTCACAGGAGTACACACTGCCATGAGGGGACTCCACTCCTGTGTGAGGAAAGCTGTGCCATATGTTGCCTCAGTAGGGCCCCATCATGTCAGCTGAGCACTTGGTCACACAAGCAACAATTAGCACCAAATGAGGGCTCCCGTAACATCAGCCTGGTCATGGAAGTGCCAACGGAATCATCAGCACAGATCCAACACACTTGTATAGCAATGTTGCACTGACAACACAGATGAGTCCTTCCCCATTGATGCCCAAACCTGCATGTCCACTGGAGATGGCCACACGGTCAGGGAAGTAGACGAATTGAACAATGGCAGGCACAACAGATGTGCAGGGGTGGAAGCCACAGATGTGAAATAGGCAATCTAAGTAGGAAATCCCATTGCCAAATACTGAACACATGACACCCTCAGATGCTGCTATGGATGACATGGATACACCACAGGATAGGACACATTCCCCCTGGACCACATGGGTTCCTGCACAGTAACACTTCATTATCATGAGACCAAATATCACCATCACTGCAGCAAGGGCATGGTTAGCATCATCAACATCATGTACATCAGAAGCAAAAGCACTAGAGAACAGAAAGTTGCTTTATTCAGCATATGTGGCATTAAAAGTAGAAGTCCGGTAGAAAATAAACAAAGGCCAATGGCCAGTCCATCAACAAAGTCACAAGTGGGTGACAGTGGCAGATGCCACCCTACACATGCCTGCACAAAACCAGTGACAATCCATTAGGAGGGGCAACCGGGGGGGTAGGCCAGGCACCGCAGGGACAGGATCAGGGCTCACCAGGAGGAAGCAGGGAAGGGGTGGTGGGTGCTGGAGAGCCACTGACAACTGCAGTGGAGGTGTCTGACATGGTGTGTGCCGGCACAACTGGGGGCATGACTCAGATGTTGTGGGTGCCGGCACGACTGCAGTGGACCCTGCAGATGGAGTGGACAGGTCCGCCACTGCAGTGCCCAAGTCAGACAGGGTGGTAGTGGACTCCACTGCAGTGCCTACCACCAGGGGAGGAGAATGGGGAACAGGCAAGGTGGGCTGGACAGAGGGGGAGGACACCCTCACCACATCAGTGGCACAGACAAGCGCAGCGGGGGTGTGGTGCCGGGAGAGCAAGTGGCAGGGGAGAAGGCCGGATCCTCTTGGGGATGGTATATCTGTGGGTGGGGGAACCTGGGGCAGGGTGTGGTGGGGGCACCTGTGGAGTGGGGGCCTGAGGGATAGAGGAAGGAGACCTGGTGCTTGAGCTGCAGGGCGGCGGCGGGGTCTTGCTCTTACCACTCCGGGGGGACTTGTGGGTGGGGGCCTCAGTCTGTCTGCGCCTGGGGAAGGGTGTCCGGGGGCGAGGGGCACTCTGCTCCATGTGGGGGGGATTTCTCTTCCCCCTGGATGCTGGAGCAGCTGGATCGGAGGGGAAGAGGCCGAGGTCACTGAGGAAGAGGCGCTGGGTCTTTGGGGTTGCAGGTGAGGCAAGGGAGGGTGTTTTGGAGGGAGAGGCAACTGAGGACTGCGCAGTGCCCGTGGATGCGTGTGTGTGCACCAGGGCCCCATCCCCTGTGAGTCTGGTTTCAGTCCCCTGACTGTGCGTGCGTGTGCGTTTTGTTTGTGGCGTGTGTGTCTGTGTGCTGGACGTGTGTGTGCTGGTGTGTGCCTGTGCCGGTGTGTGTGTGCTTGGGACGGGTAAGGTGCTGGGGAGTGTGGATGGAGCAGAGGCAGGAGGGGTGAGGGACTGTCTGAGGAGGGACACTGCTGCCGTCAGGGAGGAGTCCATGGACCTATTGCCCCTCTGTAGGTCAGACATGCCCGATGAGATGCCCTCCATGAACGACACCAGCTGAGTCAACAGAGCGGAGTGCGCATGGAGGTCACTCAGCATGGCTGTCTGCCCTACATGGAGCTGGCGAAGGAGGTACACAGACTCCTCACTCAGGGCAGCAGGGGACACAGGGGCAGGGGGTGCGGTGCCTGGCCCAAAGGAGACACGCTCCCGAACATGGGAGCCTCCACGGACCTGGGGAATGGGAGCCGATGGGAGGGCGGTGGTGGTGCTGGTGGTGGCGGGGACAGCAACACTAGCTGGGGTGTGGTGGCTGCTGACACCCGCCTCCATAAGGGAGTCATCCTCCGAGTTGCTCTGGTCCTCAGCTGAGGTGGATGGTGCTGAGGACTCCTCGGTGTGGCTCCCCTCGCCCTCCGTGCCACTGGGTCCCTCCGACCACTCCTCGGCTGCTGACCCAGTCTGGCTCTCTGGCTCCTCCTGGTCCGTGGAGCTGTCCCCTTCTGTGGCCGTGGATGTATCTGCAAACAATGGGGAAACAGACAGACATCAGTCACCTGCACCAAACGCACACACCACTGTGAGCACAGCACATTACAGAGCAAGCCCTGGCATCATTAGTTGTACATTGCTAAAAGTGCCCTAACTGAACAGGAGAAGCCAATTGTCAGTCTGATGCCAAGCATGGCACTCACATCCCACATGGCCTTGCACCCATCTGTCTGGTGTCTGTTGGATTGCAACACCCCAGTGTGGACACATGCACCAAGTACACAGTAGTTGGACAGTGCAGAGGACACGGTGTGGCATGTGGACATGCACACATCACAGCTCTTGCCACTGAGTCAGTACAGGTTTCCGGATGAAAGGGATGCCCAGAGTCAAATAGGAAATGCATGTGATGCATACCAGCGACAGACACCATGATGCACCCATGTCCTGATAGCCATCGCCACAATGGTGTGCATGTAGCACATGTCACTCCCCTGCAGGACCACCAATACGTTGACACATGCCATGGCAGAGGCATGACTGCTAAGTCATACATCACTGTCTCAGTGAAGTATGACTTGGCAGCCAGACAACAACACTATGCACTGTGTCACAATAGTAGGTCATGGGGAATGCAAGTACTGGAGCTGCACAAGTGCACATGTACATCCCCCACACAACACATCATCTTAACCCTCATCTGTCCAGGTCATACCTATTGGACATATGGGAGACCTGTGACACTACCCTCTGAACCTGAGCCCCTCACAATGTGCTGTGAATGGGGAACAGCTGCCTGAACTTCACATTCGCATACCCCAGTCTGCACGGGCAGCTGATCAAACACCTATGTGACACACAAGTATCGTCTCCTATGGTCACATCTCCAGGGGCATGCTGAGCCCCTACCAAGAAACACCCCAGCAGTCCTGGCAAGTAATCCACAGCACACTGACACAGAGGCAGACACCTGAGGGGTCAAATCACTGCGCACAATGTGTCAGCTGATACACGGGAGTGGGAGTACAGAGTGCATTGCATGGCCTGGAGTAGGCATGACTGTCCTGCTCCACATGAATGAGGGATGAGCCCTGGACAGTGGATAGCTGGCTATGTATGTGTGACACACGTAATCTGCACACTCCTGGGGCCCAAACATTGTTCCCACCCGCTGCATGGGCGTGTGCCACATACCCCAGGCACATGTGGTGGCTCAGCACAGCAAGTGGACCGCATATCAAAGCAACACGCAGATTACATGTCCGAACACAGGCGTAGTGTGAACAATGGACCCACCCATGATGCCCACAACAGAGTTAGGGAAACAGATGCTGTCCCCCACCTTTAGTGAAGCAAACTGCAAGGACACAGTCCCAAGTGACACAATTCCCTGAATGTAAGGGCCACACCTGGGTATCAGATGAGCAGTGGGCAGTGCACAATAGAGGGACATGGCTCCTGGACAACATGACTGCTGCACTGTGGCAGTTGAACCAGGCCAGAGGAGGGCACACAGCATGTAATACAGAGTTCACAGTGCAGTCTTTGACTCACCCCCTCCTTGCTGCTGTCTGGCCTTCAGCTGCCCATCCAGGTCTGGAAACACCACCGCCAGGATCTGGATCATGTAGGGGGTCAGGGTCCGTGTTCCGCCCCTCCTGCGAGGAGGCGACAGCTTCAGCTGGACCCGTGCAATCCTCCGGGTCCAGCCCCGAAGGTCCTGCCACCTCTTCTGGCAGTTGCGGATCCGGGGCTTGTAGACCCCCACGGACCGGACAGCCCGGACGATGTCCTTCCAGATCTCCTGCTTCCGATGGGCATTAACCTGTCAGGATGACAAAGTGAAAAGGCCATTACTACACATGCAACATATCCGTGCATGACACAGTTGTATATACATGTCTCAATCACAGGGGCACATGATGTACACAGGCAGTGCAAAGCTGCCCATGGACAGTTTGCCAGACGTCACTACATGGTATCATTGCATGGGAAGTAAAACCTTGTTCAAATGCACTGTCACTGCACCATACCTGTCCAGTGCATGTCACTACACACTATGGGGGTGACAACTACTCAGTGAGCCTGCTAGCCAGTGGCGTGCAGACTTTCAGCCTTGCTAGTCAGACAATATGCACATTCAGAAAGGCAGTGCAGAGAACACTCACCTGCTCCCCTGGTGTCCCATACAGCTTGCTGTACTGTGGAAGTAGGCTGTCCAGCAGGGCCTGGTTCTCCTCAAGGCTGAAGGCTGGGGCTCTCTCCACAGTACGTGCCATTGCAGGGTCCAGAGGGGCAGAGACAGCAGCAGTACAGTGGCAGATGTCGTCCTGGAGCATGTAGTGCAGGCAAGTGAGCTCTCAGGGGAACAGCCAGCAATATATATGTGCTGGAGAGGCAGATACTGTCCCTTGTGTCCAAAGGGATAGGTCCAAGTCGTTTGCATCTTCTGAATCTGGCCAATCCATGGAATAGCAGCACCAAAACACGCCCACAGCATCCTTCAAATCTTCAACTTCATGACATACATGATTTTGCAACATTGTTGTGGGTGACCAACTGATTTTCCAGCAACCGACTCGTTCGAAATTCGAAAACGCGTCCGTTGCCAGGCAAGGCCATTGTCAATGGGTGCGCACCGATCGGTCCATTGCGGTACAACGCGTACAGGGGTACAACGCGTACCCGCACACATTGAATGCAATGGGCCGGCCGGGGGCACCGATCGGTCCATTGCAGTTCAACGCGTACAGGGGTACAACGCGTACCCGCACACATTGAATGCAATGGGCCGGCCGGGGCACCGATCGGTCCATTGCAGTACAACGCGTACAGGGGTACAACGCGTACCCGCATACATTGAATGCAATGGGCCGGCCGGGGGCACCGATCGGTCCATTGCGGTACAACGCGTACAGGGGTACAACGCGTACCCGCACACATTGAATGCAATGGGCCGGCCGGGGGCACCGATCGGTCCATTGCGGTACAACGCGTACAGGGGTACAACGCGCACCCGCACACATTGAATGCAATGGGCCGGCCGGGAGCACCGATCGGTCCATTGCAGTACAACGCGTACAGGGGTACAACGTGTACAGGGGTACAACGCGTACCCGCACACATTGAATGCAATGGGCCGGCCGGGGGCACCGATCGGTCCATTGCAGTTCAACGCGTACAGGGGTACAACGCGTACAGGGGTACAACGCATACCCGCACACATTGAATGCAATGGGCCGGCCGAGGGCACCGATCGGTCCATTGCAGTTCAACGCGTACAGGGGTACAACGCATACAGGGGTACAACGCTGCACCCGCACACATTGAATGCAATGGGCCGGCCGGGGGCACCGATCGGTCCATTGCAGTTCAACGCGTACAGGGTACAACGCGTACAGGGGTACAACGCGTACCCGCACACATTGAATGCAATGGGCCGGCCGGGGGCACCGATCGGTCCATTGCTGTTCAACGCATCACTGTACATGTGACTGGCATATGTCAGCATGCCTGTCTCAGATGGACATATGCCAGCCACAGATAGCTCCCAGGGAGTGAGGGGCACACCTACATCACGACAGCCTGTCCAAACTTTATCATAAGGCATGTAAGGCTGCATTTCCTATTGTGTGTATGTTGGTGTACATGTTGTCCTGTGGGTGTCACCTGTGGGCAGCCACCCCCAGGCTGTGCACGTGTTCATGGGGACAAGATCCTGGGTGTTACGTGTACATGACCACTGTGATGTGCAACTGTTCATATCTGTGCATGTGCCATGGTCACATTTCACGGTGGTGTATGTGTATGTCATGTCACATACCACGTGAGTCCCATGTGGGACGGTATGTTTGAGCCAGGGTGTCCCAGTGGCACAATAGTGATGGTCCTCCACAGTCTTTGTGCATGTAGTGTTTACAATGTCTCTGATTTCATGTGCACAATGGGAGACAGTCTCCACATCCACGTTGTGTGTGCATGGACTTTGATGTTGTGCGTGTGTGTGTCACAGACGTCCATGTCTGTCCTGCCGTGGCAAGTGGGACCACTACCTGTGGGGGTCATGGTTGTTTTGCTGTGGTGTATACATGATACTCCATGTAATGCCAGTGTCCATGTGGCAATACAGGGTCCCTGGGAATGTACCTGTCGTTGAGCTGTGGTGCCTGGGGCACATCTGTCCTCACATGTCACTGTGGGGGGTGATTGTGACACGGCAGCAGGAGATGGGAACTGTGACACGGCCTCATGATATCCAATGGGCCAACCTGGGACTAATTGATGCCACCTGTTGGACCGTGTTGACAGATGTTGGCCATGTATGTACCATACATGTCCTTACGGAACTGCACACTTCATGTAGTTGTGCCTCATAATGATGTATGTTGGGATATTGAGTGTGTTCAATGCCGCATATGTGGGGTGACTGACAATCTTGCTTACTTCTCCTATGCACTGCAGGGCTCCTGCTGTCCATCGACCATTCCCAGACCTGGCAACGATGGTGGAACGGGACAGCATCCGACGGTACCGCTTCACCAGGCAGCTGATTGAGGATTTGGCAGTGCAGTTGTCCCCACATTTGCAGCCTGGCCGGCCGTATCCTACAGCGCTGACCCCCAAGGTGAAGGTGATGGCAGCCTTACACTTCTTTGCCACCGGTACCTTCCAACATACTGTGGCGACTGCTGGTGGGATGTCACAGACCATGTTGAGCCGTGTGCTCCGCGATGTTTTGGCGGCAATGTTGCTATTCCTGAACCGGGACATCTATTTCCCTAGACTGCGACGACTCACTGACGTGAAGAGTGACTTTTATGCCCTGGGGAGGATGCCGCATGTCATTGGCTCCATTGATGGGACACATGTGGCTTTGGTACCACCACAGGCCCAGGAGCAGGCCTACAGGAACCGCAAGCACTACCACTCGGTCAATGCACTGGTGGTGTGTCTTGCAGACATGACCATCACACACGTGTGTGCCTGTTTCCCTGGTTCAGCACACGATGACTTTGTGATGAGGAGTAGTCGCATCCCCAGGATGATGGCACAGATGCAGAACCAGCGTGCCTGGCTTGTCGGTGTGTACTGACTTTGTGCCATTGTGTGTGATCTGATCTGTAGTATTCCGCCCACTTTTCCAAGTCAGCTAATGTGCACTTGTCTGTCCGTAGGTGACTCAGGATACCCCAACATACCGTGGTTGCTGACACCCCTCAGGAACCCTGTGACACCAGCCCAGATGCGCTACAATGAGGCACATGGTCGGACCAGGAGAGTGATTGAGCGGACATTTGGTCTCCTGAAGAGCCGCTTCCGCTGCCTGGACAAGACCGGAGGGTCCCTCCCATATTCCCCTGCGAAAGTGTGCAGGATTATCATCGTCTGCTGCATGCTCCACAACCTGGCAGTGCGGAAGGAGTTGCCTCTCATCCAGGATGACAATGACCAACATCCGCCACCTGTGGAGGATCCTGGCCTGGACCACGATGCCAGTGACGATGATGATGATGATGATGAGGGTGATGTCCGCACACAGTTCATCACCAACTTCTTTAGCTGAATGTGAGTATCCTGAGGTGTCATGTCAATGATGTGAGTTGGCATGATGTGTAGGTGGTGCTCTGGTGCTGTTGGAGTGTGTCCATGGGCTACTTGACTGGATGTGTGTTGCGATGTGTGCTTACAGGTGGGCTGTACTCCCCAACAGTGTTGACATGCTAACTTGGTTCTGGGTGGGTATCTTGTAAAATGTATTGTGCATGAGTTTTGCTGTTCTGTCCTGTACTCCATTGCTTTTGACTGTGTGTCATTTCTGTCCTTCACAGGGTACTTTCAGATTCGTTTGGTCAACTGTGTCCACCGACGACGTGATTGCACTTCCAGGCTGGTAGCTGTTGTGTCCCTACAGGTGATGTGCGCCACACCCATGGACTTCCTTCCGTCTACAGTTGTTGACTGTGTGCCCGCTGCCAGGTGGGATTACCTTGCATCTGTAGTGGTTACGACATGTTGCAACTGTGTAATAAACCTGTGCTTCACTTTGTGATGTGCGTTGTCTGTGGTCACACATTTGACTGCCATTTGCTTACTGCACCTGTGGGCTACTTGACTACAACTGGGAATGGGTGTGGTGTCTGTGCATTGCACCGTCTTCCCTGGCAACATCAGTGTAGGCAATGAGTCAGATGGCCTAGGTGTGTATGTGTTGTGTAGCCCTGGTGGTGTGTCTCCCTCATATGTGTCACGTTGCCTTTACTCACATGCCTGTGTTGTCCTTGCTGTTGCAGTTCGCATACACAGTGTAATTTTGCAGTTCATCATCCCCATAACAGCACCCACGTTGGAATCACAACAGAGGCAAGTATGGTGTATTAGTGTGTTTATTGTGATACATTTGTGTGAATAGTGCATAGGATGGGTAGTGCTGTACATAAATCTTGCAATCAGAAGTTCCTAGGTGAATTGAAAGTCCTGGTAGACAGAATCCCCAGTATCGGGGCCACAGTTGTCTGACACATTGGTCCAACTTGTACTCCCCATGCAATGTGTGGGAGTAGTGTTGCCGTCAACAGGGTGAACAGTCTGTGCACAAAGGTGAACATCCAGAACAGGTTCAGGCTTCCTGGGAGTTGCGCTTGGCCATCGGCCTCTCACTTGCCCCTCCTCGGACGACCCCTCTTCTTGGGGGGCCCCTCAAGTACAGGCTGCTGCGGTGCAGGGGACTCTCCGCCAGAGTCATCCTCCCTCCCTGTGGCAGTTGCAGTTTGTTCGGCACCAGATGTTGTTGGCACACAGGGAGGTGTGGACTGGTTGCTGTTCATCTGGCGGAGGCATTGTAAAATGTCCCTGTGCACCGCCGTCCTCTCATGCAGTGCATCCCACTTGGACTCCACGCGGGACATGTGTGAGTTCACGCGGGACATGTGTGACTCCACGTGGGACATGTGAGAGTCCAAGAGGGCATGATGGGCAGCCTGCTGCTGTTTCATGTCTCTGAGGAGCCCCACTACCTGGCTGAGGTCTCCGGTGCTGGACTGGTACGCATCAGCTATGCGTACCAGTTGTGGGTCATCATGCACACCAGCAACCTCTGCAAGCAGCGACCTCTGTCTCCCACCCCTCCCACCACCCCTGCTGACATGTGCAGTGCATGCAGTGGCACGCACAGATGACCCTGGTCCACCTTGGGGGTTGGTGGTGGTGGTGGTGTCCATGGCCCCAGGTTGGTCAAGGGTCCCTGTGCTGGTGTTGCTCCTTGTTCTGTCCATGTCGGCAGGGATGGTATTTGTGGTGACAGTCGTTGGAGGGGTGGGTGCAGGGGGTGCAGCTGGTGGTCCTGCTGGTGCTGCAGCTGGTGGTCCTGCTGGTGCTGCATGTAGACTTGCACCGGATGTGCCAGGTTGGTCTTCTTCGTCCGAGGAGGGCAGAGGCTGTACGACGCCAGTGAGCTCCGCATCCTCTTGAGCCTGGGACTGGGACTCCTCAGCGTCTGCTGCTGTGTCCCCATCATCACCTGTTTTTGGGAGACACACACAATGTATGTTATGTTTCTGCAGGCATCAATGGTTGACACACATGACAGTTGTGACTGTGCCTCTGGGTGCGGGCCTGTACATTGCATAGTCCTAAGTCGTCACAGTCAGGGGTTGATATTGGTGTGGCACATTGTCCTGCATTATTTGGGCATTTCTATGTATTTTTTGGGGTGTGAACATGGTCTGCATTGGTTGTGTTTGGTTGACAGCCGGCCCTCCTTCCCACCCACCCAGCCAGTCAGTTATCCCACCATGGACTGTGCTTGCATTGCAGGGAGTGGAAGTTGTCTCTCAGGATGTCAGTCAGTGGTGTCCTGCTGTTTGTTGGTGCACAGTTGCCAGCAGGGCCTTGTGCTCCCCACAGCAGTAGCCAGTGTCAGCCATCTTGTGAGTCCTTCTCCACTTCCTGTGATGTGAGCATGGTTCAGGGTGGTGTTGATGGGACAGTTGTGGGGGTGACCAATATCAGTGACTACGACTCCCATCATGCTATTGCCTCCACCCCCTTCCCAGCATGCCCATGCTTCCTTCCTTTTGACTCTGCTTCCCTGTGGGGTGGGCTGGCTGTGCTGACAGGATGGCTGGGAGTGTTGTCCTGGCAGTTGTTTGGCTAAAAGTCCCAAGAGTGTCCCTGTGCTTCACACAACATAACCCAGGGTGGTGGTTCTTTGTGGGATCTTGTGTTAGGATGGGGGCATTGCATTCTACCAGGTGGGTTCTGTGGAGTTTGTGTTGGGGGGTGTGTGAGGGGAGGTGCTTGTGACTATGGTCAGTGCTGCAAGTCCTCCTTCCCACCCACCCAGCCAGCCAGTTATCCCACCATGGAACGTGCTTGCATTGCAGGGAGTGGAAGTTGTCTCTCAGGATGTCAGTCAGTGGTGTCCTGCTGTTTGTTGGTGCACAGTTGCCAGCAGGGCCTTGTGCTCCCCACAGCAGTAGCCAGTGTCAGCCATCTTGTGAGTCCTTCTCCACTCCCTGTGATGTGAGCATGGTTCAGGGTGGTGTTGATGGGACAGTTGTGGGGGTGACCAATATCAGTGACTACGACTCCCATCATGCTATTGCCTCCACCCCCCTTCCCAGCATGCCCATGCTTCCTTCCTTTTGACTCTGCTTCCCTGTGGGGTGGGCTGGCTGTGCTGACAGGATGGCTGGGAGTGTTGTCCTGGCAGTTGTTTGGCTAAAAGTCCCAAGAGTGTCCCTGTGCTTCACACAACATAACCCAGGGTGGTGGTTCTTTGTGGGATCTTGTGTTAGGATGGGGGCATTGCATTCTACCAGGTGGGTTCTGTGGAGTTTGTGTTGGGGGTGTGTGAGGGGAGGTGCTTGTGACTATGGTCAGTGCTGCAAGTCCTCCTTCCCACCCAGCCAGCCAGATATCCCACCATGGAACGTGCTTGCATTGCAGGGAGTGGAAGTTGTCTCTCTGGATGTCAGTCAGTGGTGTCCTGCTGTTTGTTGGTGCACAGTTGCCAGCAGGGCCTTGTGCTCCCCACAGCAGTTGCCAGTGTCAGCCATCTTGTGAGTCCTTCTCCACTCCCTGTGATGTGCGCATGGTTCATGGTGGTGTTGATGGGACAGTTGTGGGGGGGCAATATGTGTGACTGCGACTCCCATGATGCTAATGGCTACATTGACTTGGCCAGCATACACAGAATTCCTTCCTTTGAGTGGTCTTCACTGTGTGTTGGTGTTGTTGTGGTGGCTACATGTCTGGATGTGTTTGTTAGTTCTATTTGTGCCACTGCCTAGCTGTAGTTGTAGTTGTGTTTGTACATGTGATGGCATAGTTGGATGTGACTTTTTTGATGGCATGTGTTGTGTTTATCTGACTGACATACACATTTTGGGATGATTCTGTTCTGGTTGCTGTGTAATTGCTATGAGTGCATGGTTTGACTCTCCCTTGACAGTGATGTGTGTGTGTTTTGTTGCAGTATATTGTGTACATTTGTTGTGTACTCACCAGGCTCTGGGATGTCCTCTAGTCCATATACGCTCACTGGCGGAAGGATGGCCCGCACCTTCTCCTCCCAGGGCCTGAGGTATATTGGCTTGGCAGGAGGGCCACTGCCGGTGTATTGGCTGTTGATGTAGTCTTTCTTGAGCAGGTCCCGTACCCTCCTGCGCACGTCATACCACCTGTTCTGGATGTCGCTCTTTGTGCGCCGACATGGTGATTGTGCGTTCACCCTGCTGATGATCCTCTCCCACATCTTGGTTTTCTGGGAGATGGGGGTCTGTTGGACCAGTGTGCCAAACAGCTGTGGCTCTACCCTGAGGATCTCGTCTACCATGACTTCCAATTCACAATCTAGGAACTTGGGATTCTTCTTGGGGGCATGGTGATGGGTGGTGATGGTGAGTGATGTGTGTGTTGGTGTGCAGGTGAGGGTGTGTGAGTGTGTGTTTTGCTGGGTGTATGTGAGGTAGGTATTTGTTGGTGTGCTGATGGTGTGTGGCTTGTGTGAGGGATGAGCTGTGGGTGTGTGGTTGCTTTCTCTTGGGTGCTGGCAGTGGAATGGCATTTGCAAAGGATCATGGTTGTGATTTGTGTCCTTTATATGGGTGGAGTTGTGGGTGTGTCTTTGTTCTCTGTCCCCACCCCCCCAGTATTTATTGGCTTAGTAATTGCTTGTTTGGCCTTTTTTTGTGTGATTTTTCATTTGTACTGTCTGTGTATGTTGGAAACGTTCTTGTGACCGAGTCGGTCCCTGCATTTGTCTCGTACGGTATTCTCCGTTTCGTTCACGCTGTGTTTGTGCAGTTTTCTATGCTGCGTACGCGTCGGTCGCGGTGTTTTGTGTTGCCTCGGCTCGGTTTTGTATGCGTGTCGGTCGTACGGCTTGGCCTCCGTCCGACTCGCTCGTGGTTTTCGCGCCTTGCATCGTACTTTGCGGTTTGGAGTTCGCGTGTACGTTTCGGTCGGATTTGTTCCGGGTGCGTGTCGGTCGGTTGGATTCGCGTGTTTTTCCGACCGGATTGCTGTTTTTCGTGCGGCTCGGTCGTTCGACTTGGGTTCGGTACGTGTCGGTCGGATTTTGCACGCCTTGCATCGTACTTGGCGTGTCGGGCGCCACAGGTACGTGTCGGTCGGTATAATTTCCGGATCCGAGTCGGTCGGTGCTTTTTCCGGCCCGAATCGGAATCGACCCCTCTATGTCTAGAGTAACCAGACACTGAGTCTCTCCACAAAATGGTTTTCCCTCCAAAAGAGAAATAATATGTGCAGAATCCTTAACATAAGATTTAAGATCACTCACAAGCGGGCGCAAAAAGCAGTCCACATACTTGCTAAGTGGTTCCAAAAGTGAGTCAATACTGCTCACTATCGGCCTCATTGGAGGATCATCCGGATTTTTGTGCACCTTAGGCAAGCCATATAGTGCAGGAATTTTGGGCTCTATGTTATTCAGAAACTTAAACTCTTCTTCACATATCCAGCCACTATCCTTCGCTTCATTCAATAATCGAAAACAGTCTCTAGATAACCTAGTAAGGGAACTACTCTGGGCAGGTTCATAGTGTTCGGCCACATTTAACATCCTAGTCATCCTCTCATTGTAGTCAGAAGTATTAAAAACTACTACTCCCCCACCCTTGTCTGCTGGTTTAATTGTCAAACTAACATTATTTTTCAGTGCATTGATAGCTTCTCTTTCCTCTTTGCTGGTATTACACGAAAAAAATTGGTTATTCTCATTCAAAATTCTTTGTATATCACTTTCTACGGCTTTTTCGAACACCTCTAGATTTTTTCCTACCATCCCTAGAGAAGGAGTAAAGGAAGATTTTGGTTTCAAGCCAGAGTAATTGATCACATCCCTGGGTGGTCGATTTTCAAAAAACCTATTCAATCGAATTTTACGAAAGAAGGCCCGTAGGTCCTTCTCAAATGCAAATTTGTTAACCTTAGTGGAGGGAACAAAGCTAAACCCCTTTCCTAGTACCCTTACTTCTATTTCTATGTCAACTAGTTAGCATGGAGGAGTCAAGTACGAAAGGATTTTTGCACTGATTTGACTTTCCTGGTTCATGTTCTCTACTCCTCTCAGTATGATCCACCCTGTCTGAGTGAGCAGTGTATGTAAGAGTGGTGTTTGTGGTTAAAATATCTGCTCCCAAAGGGATTGTTTTTTTGACTTTGGTCTATTGGTACCCTATCCTTTTGGCGTTATAGGGTCCCTCTATCTTTTCTTCCATGTTAGCAGCTCCCCTTGCCCAAAGCAATGCCGGCTCCCGCAGGAGGCGGGGAGCCGGCAGGGACCGTGGGGGCATTGGGGCTCCCCCCACGGTCCCCATCAAAGAGGCCAGGCCCCGGGGGATGGGGTCCCTGGGGCCATAATTGGCCTGAGGAGGGGGGCCACGCAGCCCCCCTCAAAAAAAAAAAAGAAGGCTGGCCAGGCCCCGGGGGATGGGGTCCCCAGGGCCATAATTGGCCTCTGGAGGGAGCCACGTGGCACCTCTCCCAAGTTTTTTTTTTTTTTTAAAAACAACATGGCTGGCCAGGCCCCGGGGGATGGGGTCTCCAGGGCCAAAAGTGGCCCAGAGAAGGGCGGCCACGTGGCCCCCCTCCCATAAAATAAAAAAATTGAAAAAAGAAACCGGCAACTCGCCGGAGACCCCGCCCCCTCCCTGAATGACTCTGCAAACGCTCCTCCTGGCACGCTCTGCGTTGGGGGACTAAGTCCCCATTGCTAGTGAGGGTCCCTGGGGGCCAACTAGGCCACCAGGAACCTCCAGTAGGAGCCACACTGTGGGATTGCTGAAAGGTGGTCCCAGGCCACACCCATTTTTACACCACTCTGCAAATGCGCCTCTTGGCGCACTGCTGGTGGGGCGATGAGGTCCTCTTGTCTCCTGAGGACCTCAGGACACAAGTGGACTTCATTCCCCGAGCAGCAGTGTGCCAGGAGGCGCGTTTGCAGAGTGGTGTAAAAAGGGGGCGTGGCCTCAGACCACTCTCAGCAATACAGCTGTGTGGGGGTTACTGGAGGTACCTGGTGGGCTAGTTGGCCCCCAGGGACCCTCATGAGGAAAGGGAACTTCATCCCCCAACCAAGAGCGTGCCTGGAGGCGTGTTTGCAGAGTGGTGGAGAAAGGGGGTGTGGCCTGTGTCAACCTCTCAGCAATCCGACTGTGTGTGGCTTACTGGTGGTAAGAGGTAGGCTAGTTGGCCCCTAAGGACCCCCAGCAGTGAAGGGGACTTCAATCCCTATCCAAGAGCACGCCAGGGAGCGTGTTTGCAGATTGGTGGACAAAGGGGGCATGGTCTGATATGAGAACTTAGAAATCCTGCTGTGCGGTACTTACTGGAGGTAATAGGAGGGGTAGTTGGCCCCCAAGGATGTCCTTGGGGGCCAACTACCCCTCTTGTTACCTCCAGTAAGTCCCACACAGTAGGACTGCTAAGACGTCTTCGGAGGCCACGCCCCCTTTCTCCTCCACTCTGCAAATGCGCCTCCAGGCAGACTACTGGAAGGGGCATAAAGTCCACTTTACTCCTGAGGGACTTTGGGGCCAAGAAGCCCTCCTGGTACCTCCTGTAAGTCCTACACAGTGGAATTCCTGAGCGCTGGTCGGAGGCCCAGCACCCTTTACTCTACCACTCTGCAAACGCGACTACTAGTTAAAGAAGCATCTTTCTGCACCTCTCACTTAGAGGTAGTTTTTTTTTTTTATTATTTCTTTTTATTGATGACAGGTATACATATTAAGAGATGTTACAAACAAAGCAAACAAGAGAGCACTCGTTGTTGACTTTAACAGAAGATATAGCGTCTGATTACATCGCCAAGTTAATACATTATCCGGACGTCCTACTGTTCTACAATGGGTCATCCCCGTATCTATGCTTCGGGGGCTCACATATTCCTCCCCTGTAATTATTTCACTTCTCCCAGATCTGCGACCACTTTTTTGGACACCCTCTAGACTCATAAACTGTCCTCTCTGTCAAAATACACCAGTCTAGGTCATTCTTCCACTCCCTGATGGATGGTGGATCTTGCTTTCTCCACAGTCTTGCTATGTTACGTTTTGCAATTGTCATACCAAGAGTCACCCATACTTTATCTTTGGTAGTCAGATCAGTGGGACCCCATATATTGAGAAGGCACAATTCGATATAATAGTCAATCTCACAACCCATCCCTTCTGCCATACATTTTGTGACCCCGGACCAGTACACCTGTATATATGTACATTCCCAGAGTGTGTGTATAAAGGTTCCCTCTTGTCTACACTTTCTCATGCATCCTGGTTCAATTCTGTAGCCCATCTTCACCATTGCCGGGCCTGCAAGATAGATCCTGTGAAACACTTTCAATTGTATCAGTCTCAACCTAGATGAGATAGCTACCTCTTTGGGGGACGCAAGTGCCTCGAGCCATTCTTCGTCTTCCAGTCCCGCCATGTCATGTTCCCATTTGGATCGAAGCCGGAGAAGGGGATCAGACATATTGTTAATTAACCCCTTCCCTGCTCATGACGAGCTCAGCTCGTCATGCTGCACGGTCGGGCTGTGCGCATGACGAGCTGAGCTCGTCACGACCACGCCCGCGATCGGAATGTCCAGCACCTGGGCGGAATTCCGATCGCAGCGAAGGCGTTAATTTCTTATGAGTTAGAGTAATGGCTTTCTCTGGCATGTATTCATCTAGGATTCTATCTTCTAATGGGGAGGATTCAGGTGGCGTCTCTTCCCCGACTATTGACGCCTGCAGCGCGTGTTTAATATGCATGTACCTGAAATATTCGGTGTTAGCCAGGTCATATTCCCTCTGTAATTGGGAAAAGGTGATCACGTCTCCCGCCTTCCTAAGATCCCCAACCTCAGAAATGCCGATTAGGTCCCATCGGTCAAATACCTTGGTTTTTCTGAGGTTACCGAAAAACCTCTGCGTCCCAGAGAGGAGTGGCGCGTGTTATCTTGCCTTCCCAGGCCAAGCTTTTCGATGCTGCCCGCCATATCTGTACCGCAGTAGTGTGGGCCCAGTAAGTTTCAATTTGGTGGGTTTGGTATATAGCACCCTCATGAAATCCCCTCCTGGGAGGAGCCATCTGTCCATTTGGTAACCAGGATCTCCTGGGGGCCCATACGTGCACTGGTTAATTGCTGCTAACTGTTGCAGCCCAGTAGTATAGCTTTATCTCGGGGAGTGCAATCCCTCCATCGTACCACCCACGAGTGCGTTTTTGAATGGATATCCTGGGCGGTTTACTGCCCCACAGAAGTTGTCTATGGGCGCTTTCTATGGATCTGAAATAGTCTGCCCCAACCTGGCAAGGCGAGTTTTGTAGTACATATAAGAAACGCGGCAGGGCCATCATCTTAAACAGTGCTGCACACCCCAGCAGGGACAGCGGAAGGGTTTCCCAATGTTTAACATCAGTTAACGTCTTTGTAACGGGGGCAGGAGATTTTGCTCACAAAAGAGGGTGAGATCCTTCGAAACATGGATCCCCAGGTACTTAAAACTTGTTTTGGCTTCAGTGATATTAATACCCTTTGGCAGTATAGGTGTTTTGTCACACAACACATAGATGACCGATTTAGACCAGTTTATGCTATAGCCCGAGCATTTCCCAAAAGCTATAAAGATGTGCATTGCTCTATTAAGGGAGGCACAGGGTGACGCTAAATACAGCAGTATATCGTCCGCATACAACGAAATACAGTCCTCCCACTCCTCAGCCCATTTTAACCCTCTGATAACAGGATCCTTCCTTATCCACATTGCTAACGGCTCCAACGTAAGGGCAAAAAGCAGTGGAGAAAGGGGGCAGCCCTGCCTGGTTCCTCTCTCGAGTGTGAACATTGGGGATCTTCGGTTATTGACCACCACTTGAGCCATTGGATTTTTGTATAGTAGATGTATCCAGCTCAGAAAAATAGGGCCAAATCCCAATTTCTTTAGGACTGAAAACATATAGGGCCATTCAATCGTGTCGAACGCCATGGCAGCATCTAAGGACACCACCACCGTGTCTTCCCGTATTGTATTAACTCGAGCTAGTACCCCATACAACCGTCGTAGATTAAGAGTAGTGTTTCTGGCTGGCATAAAGCCGGATTGATCGGGATGGACTAGTTTGGAGATAACGGATAGCAAGCGGGTGGCCAGTATTTTAGCTAGGATTTTGGCTTCCGCGTTGAGTAGTGATATCAGTCTGTATGAGGAGCTTTTGTTTTTGGGTTTACCATTTTTATGAGTGACCACAATGGTTGCTAGTCTCTGATCTAGCGGAAGAGATCCCACCTCTCGGCTTTCCTGAAACATAGCTGTGAGATAAGGTGCCAGTCTACTGGGAGCCAGTTTGTATAGTTCAATGGGTAAACCATTTGGGCCCATTGCCTTGCCCGAACTCAAATCCTGTATTGCTTTTTCTACCTCTGTAGGGACTAGCTCCTGTTCTAATTCGTTTTGATCTTCATCAGTGAGTGCGAGCAGGGAGATATCTTTCAGGAATGCATCCGCACCCTCTCCCGTATAAGTCGTTTGGGATCTATAAATTTGGGCATAGTAACTGCCAAATGTGTTTGCAATATCTTGCGGCTCAGTGTATAGATTGTTAAGTTCATCGCTAAGTTCCACCACTACTCTACTGGCTTGCTCTCTGCGGTCCAACCATGCTAATAATTTACCGGCCTTGTCCCCCACCTCATAAATTCTACTAAGGGTTGCCCTGTACTGTGCTTTGGCAGCATCTGTGGCCTGGGCCACATACTCTTTTGTTTTTAATTTTAAGGCATGTCTGATTTCTTCTGCATTAGTGTCTCTTAACTGATTTTCCAATGTCAGTATCTCTGCCTCAAGACTTGCCATTACTGCCTGTTTCTCTTTCTTGGTGCCTGCAATCAGGGAGACAGCTTGGCCTCTAATTACTGTTTTATAGGCCTCCCATAGCGTCTGAGCGGACTCTACCGAATTTTTGTTTTCACTGAAATAGAGATCAATTTCTTTCACTAACTTCTCTTTGATCAAGGGAACCTTGAGATACCATGGATTTATTGGGGCCACCCTTCCTATCTGCGGCTCCCCCACCTCCATCAGGGCCCAGATAGGTGAATGATCTGATATTCCCCTATCTAGGTGTCTCACCTCTGCGACCTGCTCTAGCTGATCTGCTGGTGTGATTATATAATCTATTGTGGACATGCTGTGGTGGGCACCTGAGTAATACGTATATTGCTGCTCCATGGAATGACGCGCCCTCCAAATATCAATGAGTCTCATTGCCTCCATAAAACTATGTATCTGTGTACGGGAAGGCGGCAGAGTTTTAGGGGGCCAGCGATCGAGACTATCAGAAACAATTGAATTAAAGTCTCCCCCAACAAGGAGTCTCCCATCCGGTAAAGCGAGCAGCAGATCTCCCAGGTCACCAAAGACTGAGGCATGGAGGCCAGGTGGAATATACACTGATACTAAATTCAATATACGTCCTTCCCATCTCCCCGAGATCGCAAAAAATCTTCCCAGGCTATCCATCCAAGTGTGGTCAATCGCCAACTGGAAGCTTTTACCCACCATTATGCCCACTCCCCGAGATCCAGATCCGAACGTGGAATGCGCCACTAGCCGGAAGCCCCATCTGGTCAATGCCTTGCATGCATTTCCCAGCAAGTGTGTCTCCTGGAGTAAAACAACATCAGGCGAATGCCGCTTTATATATTGCAACACAATGCCTCTCTTTATCTTATCGCCAAGGCCGTTTACATTCCAGGATAACAATTTAAGACCCTGCTTTAACAGTGGGCCCATTGCTAACTACAATAATAGTATGTGTCGTACCCTGAGTCCGTTCAGGCCTATCGCAATCCAAATATGACGCATTCAAGTAACGAGCATTACTTTTCCTTTGTCTCTTAGTGCAAAGTGTGCGAGTCCAAGTGGAGCAAACCTGTCGTATCATGTCATCAGTATTAAAACTAAACAAAAAACACAACAAGCTTCCCTTCTCCCCATGTCTGTCAGAGCTTATTTCTGAGTACATTGTCTGAAGTTTCCCGTAAACAGTGCCGGAGGTGCTTGCTGACAGAGTTCCCACCCCCCCAACATCTTCCCTTACCCCCACCCCCCTCCCTGCATATTTGAAACTCCCGCCTCCCAAATTTGCAGAGTGCCTATCGTCCACCCTGAAAACTAGTGGTGTATGGATCAGCCACCCACCCGTTCGGCAACGACTGTTAAGAAGAAAACCTTGCTTAGTTAGAGCAATGTTGGAGACCCATTCCGTCCCTCATTATCCATTCCCCAGTCATTACTCGGAATTAAATTGTACAGTATTCAAGACCTTACTGATATATCCATTAGGGAAGGTGAGGACCACGGCTGCAGAGAGGATCAGAGGAGACTGCGTCTCAATTTGAATGAAAGCAGCCCAGAGTGTCAAGGAGTTATCTTGGAGTGTCGTCGACCAGTGGTGCACCACCGGGCTCACTCCCCACCTCGTGCTCGGTACAGGATTGCCCCTGTCTGTTTCGTTGACTTTGAGGATTCCTTTTCCCCACAGTTCGCCAACCATCGAACTAGTCCGAAGCTTCATCAGGGGAAACGAAAAACCAAACTTTCCCTGCTGCTTCCACACGCAATTTAGCTGGGAAAAGCATTGTGTATTTGAGACCCCTTTCGCGCATGGCTTTCTTTATCTCGAGGAAACTACAACGTTGGCGCTGGACTTTGAGCGTGAAATCCGGAAATAAGGTCACAGTACTGTTCTCAAGTACAACAGGAGGTGCAATCCGGGCCGTCTGCAATATGATATCTCTGTCCCTGTAATTGAAAATCCTCGCCACAATTGGTCTTGGGGGTGCTCCGGGTTTGGGTCTACCTCCTGGCACTCTATGTGCCCGCTCAACCGTGAAGTACTTTGATAGCTTGGCAGGTTGCAAGCGGGTAAGAACCAGTTCCTCGACAAACAGGTCCGTCGCCGGTCCCTCTGCCCGTTCCGGCACTCCGAGAATTCGTACGTTTTTTCGTCTTGCCCTTCCTTCATAGTCATCCAGTTGCTCAGCCTGTTTCTCATTGCAAGCTTGCAAGTCAGCCATTTGCTTTTTTAGCGTCGAAGTGTCTTTGGCTAGTGAACCAGCGGTAGATTCCACTTCTTTAATTCTAGTGTTCATGTTTCGCATATTGGCCCCCATCAGAGAAACCTCACTGGAAACGGCATCAATTCTAGTTTCGAGCGACGTTCTTACCATTGTGATGGCAGTCATGATATCTTGCAGGATTGGCTCAGGCGAGCCCTCTTTCGCCTGCGATTTTTCTAATAGGTCTTCCCCGGCTTTCTCTTTCGGGCCCAATTCCTTTTGCCAAGCATATTTATCCAGCTTCACCTGCATGTCCGCTTTGCCGCTTCTCCCTCCAGCCATCTTCGGCCCAATAAGGGTATGACGTCTGTAGTAGGGGGAACACACTGCACACTACCCCTCGCAGGATATCCAAAATATACAATTTGTCACCGCCACTGCGTCACTTCTGGCTTTTCGGGTGACACACGACCAGGTCGCTCTCACAGCTCCTATGCGGCGTTGTGATGAATACGATTAACTTTCAGTGCTTGTAGGCCATCATTGACCTCTCTCTGCCACTGGGCTGTCATCAATTGCCTGGTGTCTCGGCCGCCTACCTCAGGAAACTACACAGGATATAGTGTGCCTTTGTAGCTCTGGAGTCCTTCCCCCTCAATCCCCTATGATTTGTGCCAGGATATGGAGGAGGGGGTGGGGCGGGGGGAAACCAGTACTCCCCGCTCGTGATCATGTCGCAGAGATTTGGGAGACAACGTCAGTCTCAGCTGGCAATATTTATCTTAGAGGTATTAGGGGCAGTGTGCAATCGGTTAATCGGTGGTCACTTAGAGGGGATGGCTGCTTTTCCAGGGTGTTCTGGGCCACTGCTCTTCCCCGTCCACGCCCCCGCACCACTGCCACAGCATGTAGCGACCGCCAATGCACCCTCGCAGCTCAAAGTGTCTTCAGGGGGTAGCTGCGCCCAACAATGGCTGTGAATGCCTCGGTTGCACAGGGCTCATCCTGTGCCGCTGGATCGGGGGGGCAGATGTCAATGTAATTGTCACTTGCTGCAGCCATGCCCCGGTGACTCCGCACTACGCTGCGGTTACCTTTAGGTCTTTTGCGTCTCCGCTGAATCTGTGCACGGGGGTCTGGGTGATATTTGACTTTCCGGATCGCTCCGAGGCAGGTTCCAGCTGGGGCCGCCTCCTGGATGCAGGCCACGATGATCGTGGCCTTCCGGCACTCCACTGCACCTCGATTACCACGGTGCCCCTCCTCCTCCTGCAGGCCACGCAGTGAGGCCCAAGCAATGCGAAGGCAGGCCAACATCCGCTTCTCCTCGCCCGTTGTCGATGATTTCTGTCACGGGTTACTCCTTACATGCTTTGATGCAGTTATTCAGCACTTTTTACGGTTCTCCGTGAGGATTACTGTACGGATGTTAGATCGAACGGGCGCGTCTGGCCGGAGCCTCTCTGCTACACGGCCATCTCGCTCGGCGGTTGACCACGCCCCCGAAAAGAAACCGACTTAGAGGTAGCTTTAACCCCCCTGCCCTATTATGTACTAGGGCCTTACAGGGGAGGTCATGCCAATCACAGGGATACCCCAACCCATAGTGTCCCCTAGTGTATGTAGTTGTTTTCACTGTATTCTAAGTGTCTTTTAGCATAGCACTGGCTCTAGGCCTGGTTAGTCAGACTCAGTTACCACCAGTACCCGTCAGCAAAAAGTTGGGCGCACAGGATGACTTTGCAACAAGGCCTCTTTCTGCCCCTCTGTTGGTTCTTTCTGCATATCTCTTGCTTCTTTCTGCACCTTTCTTTGTCTTTCTGGACTTCTGTTGCCACTTTCTGCATTTCTCTTGCTTCTTTCTGTGCCTTTCTTCCTCTTTCTGCATGTGTCCTACCTATGTAGGCATAGTTTGAAATTAGCATTTAAAAAACCTTAGAAATTCACTGAAAAAAACCATAGGTTTCAGGGTCGTTATAGTTAGAAATTACGATTAAAAAACCTTTGCAATTCACTGAAAAAAACCATAGGTTTCAGGGTCGTTATAGTTAGTTGGACATTTCACTCGTACAAAACCAGAGAAATTCGGCCGTTATAGTTAGTTGAGCTAACTATAACTTGTGCCCCCGCAATGCACTACTGATGACGTCACATATTACATCACTCATGACATGGTCAATGACATCACTGATTACATCACTGATGATATCTCAAATGTATTCTTTTTTCGTTGTTTCAGGAGCCAAGCTGTAACTGAAAACTTTCACTTATAATGTATTCTCTTATTTAAAGTTTCTATGTGAATGTTTGTGTGCGTTTCGACATAGATATTGAACCTCCACACCTGCATCGAGAACATGCTGACCATGGTCTATCATCCTGCTATGAGTTATTTTTTGAAGGGCCATGCAGAAGAGACTTCCATTGTGTAATGGGTGGGAAGAAGGTTGAAACCAAGATATTGAGGAATGTTCAATCTTGATTGGTCCTCCCTCCATGGGAATCGTAGGAAGTGTTGCTTACTGTTGAAAATTGTGTTTTAATTGTGTCATGCTGAGCTTAGTTAATCAATCAATCAATCAATCAATCAATCAATCAATCAATCAATCAGAGGTTTGTAGGGAGTGGCTACTCACCCGTGATGGTCTCAAGATGCTGGGGGGGGCTGCAGATCCGTCTGAGTGCTGGATTACTTTGAAGAGCCAGGTCTTGAGGTCCTTTCTGAATTGGAACAGCTATGGGAATTGCCTGAGGCGGAAGGGCATGGTGTTCCAGGTCTTGGCAGCGAGGTAGGAGAAGGATCTTCCTCAGGTTCTGGTCTTGCAGATCCATGGGATGGTGACCAGAGACAGTTGGGAGGAGAGGAGGGGTTTGTTGGGTGCGTGGAATGAGAGTTGGTGGTTCAGGTATTCTGGTCCAGCATTGTGAAGGGCCTTGTATGCATGGGTGAGGAGCTTGAAGGATATTCTTCTGTTGACTGGGAGTCAGTGGAGTTCACACAGGTGTTGTGTGAGGAGGCTGTGGCGGGGATGCTTAGGACCACTCTGGCTGTGGTGTTTTGAATGTTCTGGAGCTTCCGGGTGATGCCGGTGTATAGTGTGTTGTCATAGACGAGTCTGCCGCTGATGCGGGTGTGGGTGACCGTTTTCCTGTATTTGGTGGGGATCCATCTGAAGGTCATTCGGGGCAGGCAGAGCGTGATGAGGAGACAGCGTTGATCTGGTGATTCATTGTGTGCGAGGAATCCAGTATGATGATGAAGTTTCATGCCTGGTCCGTGGGTGTGGGGGGGCGTTCCCAGTGCAGTGGGTCATCAGGAATAATTCCAGGTGGAAGGGGTGGACCCCAGGATGAGGACTTTTGTCTGTCTGAGTTGATATTGAGGCAGCTGTCTCTCATCCAGGTGGCAACGGTTTTCATCCCTTTGTGGAAGATGCTCTTGGTGGCTGTGGGTTCGTTGGTGAGGGAGAGGATAAGCTGGGTGTTGTAGGTGTAGGAGATGATGTTGAGTCCGTGGTTCCTGACCATGGCTGTGAGTTGGGCCATGTAGATGTTGAAGAGGGTGGGGCTCAGGGAGGAGCCCTGGGCACTCTGCAGCTGACCTCTGTAGGTTCTGAGAAGTTCGGTGGTAGTGAGACTGAGATGCCCTTTTCCAGACTCATTAGAAGAGATATTGTTTCTGCTCCATTTCTAAGGGTTAGACTCCTGAGGAAATCCATTCTCATTCACCTGACTGTATTTTATTTTATTCTGCCTTTCAGAGGCTTTGTTTGCTGACACCTCCTGTCTGACATCTCTCACAATTTGTGCTCATTTCCTCTAGTTTAGCATAATAGCAAGTCTTCCCTTCATGGGAAACTGAATTTGCTCCATTTTGCTCAATGGTAAAGCTTAGCATTTTGCCAGTATTTGCTCTTCTTCTTAAAAAACTTTCATGGTTTACAAATCTACTACTCTCTGTCATCATTGTGGACCCTTATGTGCTTCACTGTCATTGATAAATTGATGTTTAGTAGAAGTCACGCATCAGTCTAGGACTAAGGGGCCGATTCCGATCTCGGCCGGTAGGGCTCCGAATCGGATTCGGATTTACCGGATCCGATTCGGAGCCCTGTTTCCCGACCGAATCGTACGCGGGTCCGGCCGAGCGAGTACGATGCAGGCACCCGTGAAAACTCCGACCGACTCGAACGCGGCTTCAACACGCTCCGACCGACTCGCATGGACACGACTCGCACCGCGCAATGGAGACGTTTCCCGGCCGGGTAAGTACGATGCGCGCCGCGAGCAGTCCGATCGACTCGCGCCGTCCGGTTCGAACAAGCTGTCGGAGCCGGACTTTGGGGGTCCGCGTCAGACCCCCCTGTACACGTAGGCGCACGAGTCGCACACAGGGGGGACCCATGGGTCCCCCCTACCTGTGCGTGTACGGCGCGAATCGCTTGGACGCGTACACGCTATAGGGGGCGCCCTTGTCTGCCTCGCACCCATTGAGTCAATGGGAGCCCGCGTACGCGTTGTACGACAGGCTCCCATTGACTTCAATGGGAGTCCGACCGACTCGAGTCCGATGGCATGCGTGCGCATCGTACTCGATCGGTCGGACTGCCCGAGTCCGATTCGGTCGGAAATCTCTCCGGGTCCGGCTCGGTCGGAGAGATTTCCGGCCCGAATCGGAATCGGCCCCTCAATGTCTACTCGTTCTAGTGCAGCTTATACTTGGGTTTGCACCAACCATCTGCATGGGCCAAAACCACGGCATCAGTATCCCATGTGATTCTTCAAACCCAGGTTAAGGCAACTCTTCCCGACAAAACTTTTGAAATAAACCGTTTCATTTGTACGTGATCTTCAGGGATGATCTTGCACCAATATATCAATTCTTTCATTCATAATTTGACCAAGTTTATACGTGGTTTGGCAATGATCTGCTGTTGCTTACCCTATAAACATATGGATAGACTAAGACCTAATGTAGGAGTACATTTTGTAACTATCAACACTCTTTTAATAGAGGTAAAATAGGAAAAATATTTGTTGTGACTTAAACAAGGCATGAACATGATGGAATGAAAAAGTTAAGTGAATGATAGTGTATATAAAGTGAACAAGTGTAAGAATAGATATGAAAATTCACAAATAAAGAACTAACAAATTTATCCACATACCTACAGAGTATGTTCACCTGAATTAATTCAGTTCTCTCATTTATTGAAAATATGCAGTGGGCATGAAATTGAAGCACCTAGGAGTGTTCCAATTAAAAAAAACATTTTGTTAAATAAACTGTTCATAACTATTGATTTTTTCCTCTGAAAAAGTTTTAAATCTCACAAACAATCTACATGAAATGTAAAGCTCATGGTTACAGAAGACATTCACACTTCTGTCGCAAGACTAAGTGCATTCTCCAAAATGTAATAGAATTATTTACAGACTGACACATTCTGACAGACAAATGAAATAAACCTGAAGTGTGGTGATAAAAATATCGCAGACAAAAGCGAGGCAACATTTTGAAATAAAATGAAATCAGCACATGGGAAGTGAGCAAACTGAAGATAAAGTAGGATTGAGATTGTCCTCCTAACAGGAAAGTCCTCTTAAGCTACCATATGTTGGTGTTGTTACTAACCAGTGGTGGAAGTGTGGCGGATCCGAGAGGAACACCTAGCCACTAAATTTTTAATTTAAGAAAAATAGTTCCCCTACTTTTTGTAAACAGACAACAGCCCAGGATGGTTAATTCAGAGAGGTGAAATGCTCCAACTGAAAGGTAAGGCAGGTAATCTCCTTATCTGCTGTGAATCCGAAGGCGAACTGCCAGCTAAACAAAAACAAGCCTTCTTGCCAGGCTGCCTGCTTGCTGAAAGAAATGTAAATGTGTGCAACTGGTTAATCTACAAATGTAAAGGGTGCTTGGAAGCCGATATTGGCTTTAAATGATGGAATCACTTGAAGCTTCCTGATGACACCGACATATTCTTATCTATATTTTGGAAGCACTTTTTTTATCTTAAACCTGTTTGCGCATTTTGAAGCAGCCTGTTTAATATTGTGTGTAATGCAAGTTTAAAATAATGACTTGGCCATTCACAGTGCTTTCTGGTAAGTAGACATAATATCGAAATTTTTATATCGACAAAAATAAATATCGACTTTAGTATATCGATAGTACTAAATATCGATGTTGTATATATCGATGTTAAAAATATCCATTTTAAGTGTTGTTTAAAATATCAAAGTATGTAATATCGACTGTTAAAATATTGTTATGTTAACATATCATTTTTGTACTATTTTGTAATGTATTTATAGTTTGTTTGTAGTTTAATTATAGTTAGTTAATGTTATAAAAAATTAAGGGGTCTATTACAATGTCATGCGGATCGCCACCGCCCGCATGGCGGTGGCGATCCGCACGACATTATCCCCCGCCCACCTCCCATTTCCCCCCCTCCACATTATGATGGCGGCGGGTACCGCGGCGGACGTCCGCCGCTTTTCCGCCCGGTCGACGAGTCGACCGGGCGGAAAAGGGCTGTATATGGTGGCGGTGTCTGCTAGACACCGCCATCCATATTACAATGGCAGCGGGAAGCAGCCTTCCCGTGGTGGCGTTGCCGCCATGGAAAGGCATGCGGATTCCTCATTCGGGTGCCCGTTGCGGGCCCCAGGATGTTGGGGGTGTGGGAGGGCACATGGGGGGTACCTATGGTACCCCCCGCATTTGCATGCATGCAAATGCGCACATGCCTTTTTGGTATTGCGGCGGGTGCTGCTGAGAGCACCGCCCGCCGCAATACAAAAAATGCGGGATGCGCCCGCCAGTGTGGCGGGCGCATCCTAATTGCGCATGCGGGACCGCCGCATCCTTAGCAGGTGGTCCCATTTCCCGGGGCGATGGCGGGCGGACAAAGTCCGCCCGCCATCATAATAGACCCCTAAATTTGTAAAATATTTTTTAGGAGCGGAATGTTGGGTTTACTGGGGATAAGGGGGGGTGTTTAAAAATAATTGAGTTTGATTTTAATAAATTCGAAATTTAAATTTATAAATATTAATTTAGAATTTAGAAAAATATTTTTTAGGAGCGGGATGTTGGGTTTATAGGGGATAAGGTTGGGGAGTGCTTTAAAATAATTGATTTTAATTTTGATAAATTCAAAATTTAAATTTATAATTTCTAAATATTAATTTCGAATTTAGAAAAATATTTATTAGTAGCGGGATGTTGGGTTTATAGGGGATAAGGGTAGGGAGTGTTTTAAAATAATTCATTTAAATTTATAATAAATTCGATTTTTTTTTTTATAATTTAGAAAGTATAATTTCGAATTTACAAAAAATATTTTTGAGGAGCGGGATGTTGGGTTTATAGGGGATAAGGGTGGGGAGTGTTTTAAAATAATTAAATGAAATGTAAAAAATATTTGCAGTTTATATATTCAAATTTGGTTATATTTTATTTGCATATTGCATGTATTGTTTTATAATTTTGGAGTTGTGTTAATAGGATGTAATGTTGGTTACTGTTTTATACATTTATTAAAAATATTAAAAAACATTAAAAAAATTATTATTATTTACAAAAATTTCAAAAAATAATGTTTACAGCGTAACTTTTTAATTAATTAATATTTATCTTTATTTAAATATTAATAATTAATACATTTTAAGAAGTTAAAAAATGTAGTATTATAATTGAAAATATTTAATATTTCATTTGTTAAGAATCAAAAATTTAAATTAAAAATAAAGTGAAAATGTTTGTAATACTCAATCATAAATATAATTTTTTTTAAAGAATTATAATTTAAAATAGAAATATTTATATTTAGGTATTTAATGTAGATATATTATTTATATGTGAAATTAAAAATTTAGTAAAATATATTAATTTTTAAAAATTACCTACAAAATTTATATTTTACATTTATACCATATAAAAAATATAAAATGTATTCAATTATATAGTGTAGTAATTTATTATAGGTGTTGTCAAATATTTGTAATTTTATGTATAGTGTAGTTAGTCATATTATATAAATTTTAATATCAAAGCAAAAATATATATGTAAAAGGTCTGGCAACTCCTTTTAATTTACAGTAATTTCTGTGGGTATAGTTAATTAATTAATTTTAGTGTCCAGCACCTACCTGTAATTAATAATAAATGGAGTGGGAATAGTAAATTAATAAAGTTTAGTGTGCAGCACCTACCCCTGATTAATACTAACTGAAGTGGGAATAGTAAATTAATTAAGTTTAGTGTCCAGCATCTACCCCTAATTAATACTAAGGGCCCGATTCTGATGCGGTTAGAAAATCTTCCCGATCAAATCGGTTTGGAAATGGTTTCCGACCGACTCGGATTGGGAGAGTCCGACCGACCAAGTATGATGCATCCGGATGCTTACAGATACGATTTGGTTGGACTCCCATTGACTTCTATGGTAGCCTATGTTCCTAACCTCATCGTAATCTGGCCCTCGGTTGGGAAGACACGTTCCCGATCCGATTCGGAAGGAGCAAATGCCATTAGGAGGCCTTCCTAACCGCATCGGAATCGGGCCCTAGGTGGGAATGCTTTCCTAACCGCATCGGAATCAGGCCCTAACTGGAGTGGGAATAGTAAATTAAATAATTTTAGTGTTCAGCACTTACCCTGAATTAATACTAACTGGAGTGGGAATAGTACATTAATTAAGTTTAGTGTCCACCACCTACCCCTAATTAATACTAACTGGAGTGGGAATAGTAAATTATTTAAGTTTAATGTCCAGCACCTACCCCTAATTAATACTAACTGGAGTGGGAATAGTGAATTAAATAATTTAATTGTCCAGCACCTACCCTGAATTAATACTAACTGGAGTGGGAATAGTAAAATAATTAAGTTTAGTGTCCAGCATCTACCCCTAATTAATATTAACTGGAGTTGGAATAGTAAATTAATTAAGTTTAGTGTCCAGCACCTACCCCTAATTAATACTAACTGGAGTGGGAATAGTAAATTAAATAATTTTAGTGTCCAGCAATTATTAGTAACTGGAGTGGGAATAGTAAATTATTTAAGTTTAGTGTCCAGCACCTACCCCTAATTAATACTAACTGGAGTGGGAATAGTAAATTAATTAAGTTTAGTGTCCAGCACCTACCCCTAATTAATACTAACTGGAGTGGGAATAGTAAATTAAATAATTTTAGTGACCAGCACTTACCCTGAATTAATATTAACTGGAGTTGGAATATTAAATTAATTAAGTTTAGTGTCCAGCATCTACCCGTAAGAAATACTAACTGGAGTGGGAATAGTAAATTAAATAATTTTAGTGTCCAGCACTTACCCTGAATTAATACTAACTTGGGTGGGAATAGTAAATTAATTAAGTTTAGTGTCCAGCACCTACCCCTAATTAATATTAACTGGAGTTGGAATAGTAAATTAAATAATTTTAGTGTCCAGCACTTACTCTGAATTAATAGTAACTGGAGTGGGAATAGTAAATTATTTAAGTTTAGTGTTGAGCACCTACCCCTAATTAATATTAACTGGAGTTGGAATAGTAAATTAATTAGTACGGTAAGGTAAGTTTATTATGCTTGATTAATTAAAACCATTGCATACATGGACATTAAAATCACAACAGATTATGTTAATACAAAAATTAAACAATGTTAAAAACGTTCCGCTTTGTTTTTATACATAAAACGATTAAGATTATCTCATGGAAAATAGTTTCCTCAACAGTTAATGCTCAGTCTAATTAAAAGTCAATTTGGTAATAATTATCTATTTAAGTTTTCACTCCACCAAGTTCTTTCGCAAACTTTCACTCTAAAATTTTTAACTTATTTTAGAGGTACACTAGTCATTCAAGATGATCCCAGGCTTCAGGTAGCAATTACAGATTGCGCCTGTTTGAGGCATCATAATGCTATTGTAAGGATTCTCAAGTTAACTTGATGGAACAAGATCAAAAGATACCCTTGCCGATCTTATGGAGCACAGTTCATGGCCGATGATGTTACGTTTTTCAATTTCAATGTAGTGAGATCTAAAAATGTTATAAGGCGGCAATTTAGCTGTACTAAAGTTGGTTTAAAGCACAGCATTGCCGCCTGCCTGCAGGACCTGACTCCATGCTGGTTAAAGGATGGTTTTAATAGGGTGCACCTTATATCCTTTAGTTTGTTACAAATGCAGATAATGTGAATAAGGTTTTCCGTGCCGCAGGCACACAGACGGCATGGCTGGTCTCCTCCTCTTCTTTCCCAGGGCGGCAAAAACGGGGCAATTGAACCAACTCCCAATTGAAGTTTTAAGAATTTTTCTTGGTCACCAACTTAGTTCCTGCCTTGAGGTAGGGTTGAGGTTTAAGGACATCAAAATTGTTGAGCACAGCCCACCCATGGGCTCTCTTTGACAGTACTTTCTTGTCCTCTATGACTGATATTAATCTTGTTGTCTTTGTAACAATGTTTTTAAATACCGAATAAGCAGTTGGGCAATTCCAAAGGTCTGTTAGGCCTAGAATCTTGATGGATTCCAAGAGATACTTGTTGGCTGGCGATTTTCCAGTGCGAGACAACTCTACCCAAAGGTTGTTATTCAAAGTCCCTTCTTCTGCAGCTTTGATCTTGTGCCAGCATTTTACGAAGGCTCCCCTTCGCTCTATCACCTGGTCTTGAAGCCCAAATTCCAACCTTATTTGGGCTGGAGAGACATAGGGGCCGATTCCGATTCAGGCCGGAAAACGTACCGACCGACTCGTTACGGGAATGTAGTCCGACCGACACGTACCGGCGCTGTCCGATCCACGTAGTACGATGCAATGCATGTGAATTACGACCGACTCGCACGGAACACAAGCCGAACGACCGAACCGCACGGAAAGCAGCCATCCGGCCGGAAAATCTACACATATCGAACCGACCGACACGCACCAGGAATGAACCCGACAGATACGTACCCGCGAACTCCGACCCGCGCAGTACGATGCAATGCGTGTAAAACCAGACCGAGTCGCACGGAGCACGAGCCGTACGACCGACACGCATAGAAAACAGGGAGCCGAAGCAACCCAATACTCCGCGACCGACGCGTACGCCGCACATGAAACCCAGCAGAAAGACAGCGTGAAAGACTCGGAGAAGCTCGCACGAGACAACTGCAGCATCCGACTCGGTCAGAAGAACGTCTCCTACATGCCCAAAAAATAAAAAGTAAAAATACAAAAAGGGCCAAACAAGCAATGACAAAGTCAATAAATACTGGGAAAAAAAAAACATGGAACAAAGACACACCCACAACTCCACCCATATAAAGGCCACAAATCCCTACCATGATCCTTTGCAAATTCAACAGACCTGCCAGCACAGAACACCATCAGACAGCAACCACAGACACACTCACAACTCATCCATCACACAAGCCACACACCATTAGCACTTCCCTAATAGCACCCTCACATACACCCAGCAAAACTGACACTCACCCTCCCTCACTTGCACACTCACACACACATCAATCCCCACCACCACCCATCACCATGCCCCCAAAGAAGAATCCAAAGTTCCTAGACAGTGAATTGGAAGTCCTGGTAGATGAAATCCTAAGAGTAGAGCCACAGTTGTTTGGTACATTGGTCCAACAGACCCCCATGTCGCAGAAAACCAAGATGTGGGAGAGGATCGTCGACAGGGTGAACGCACAATCACCATGTTTCACACAAAGGAAGACATCCAGAACAGGTGGTATGACGTGCACCGGAGGGTCAAGGACCTACTCAAGAAGGAATACGCCTTGAGTCATCGCACCGGCAGTGGCCCTCCTGCCAAACCAGGATACCTCAGGTCCTGGGAGGAGAAGGTGCGGGCCATCCTACCACCAGAGAGCCTGGTGATTTAACATTGCGGCGGGTACTGCTGGTGCAGCACCCGCCACAACGTGAAATGGCCATGTTGTGCATTTCCCTGCACAACGTGGCAGGCACCGCGTGGTGCGTGCCACCTTGTGCATGGAAATGGGGGTACCATGGGTACCCCCCCAGGGAGCCTGCAACGGGCCCCCAAAGCCAGTCTCCGCATGCCTTTGCGGCGGAGATACCGCCGCAAAAAGACAGGCGAAGAGGGCCATTGTAATCACTACGGCGGTGCCTGCACGGCACCGCCGCAATGATTGCCTGGTTCCGGGTTCCGCAAGTCGGGCGGAAAAGGACCGCCTTGCAGAACCGCGGCGGTCGGTGTTTTCGACCGCCGCAGAACAATAGTGATTCCCACCGCCATCCTAATATGGCAGTGGGTAAATCACCTTTTGATGGTGGGTGGATCGCCACCGCCGGGCCGGCAGTGGCGATCCGCCCGCCATCGTAATAAGCCCCTATGTTTGTACTTGTTGTCGGTGTACTCACTATAGAAGTCAAACTAGGAATGTTGATGTGTATTTAAAAAGTGAAAGGGAAAACAATGATAAGTGGGAGCAATTTGGTGCTTATTTGTTGATGGAAGTTCGTTTTGAATTGGGTACTGATCAACGTATTTGTAAATATTGTTACAACAAATTAGAAGAGAACAAAATGCCAGCTAGAACAGTACATAACAACTTAGAGTTGGTAGCTATTTCTCCGGAACTGGCAGATTTAAATACATATGGGTCCATTCTTATTCAATCGGTGTACCCGTTTCAGGCTATAGTTCGTATGGAGCCTCCAACAGATTTACAAAGAGCTCTGAAAGGAAGAGTTGTGTACTTACCTTTAGATTTTAAGAAAAATATTGAAACTGTTGGTATAGAGAGAGAGTGGAAAGTGAGCCTGTAGTTATTCTAGTTAAGGGTGTACCAACAAAGAGTTGGAAAATATGGCAAGAGTTAGTAGATGTCACCAAACTTCAAAAGGCTACATTATACCTTGTACAGAACAATATTTATTATAAAACCGTAAATGTGGAAGAACAGAAGATATGTTTAGAAGATGATACAGACATTTCAACTGGCCAAATAGAAAAAGTGGACAAGTCCAGGAGTGAAGAGATTTACGAACATTACAGTATACATCCTCTACATTCAAAAGAAGTGATTGGAATCACTATTGAATTATTTCAAATGAAGAAAGCAAAGGGAACTCTCAAGAGTGTAGGGGAAAAAAGTTTAGAAGCTCGTTGTTTTCCACAGCTGTTCCCCACTGGAGAATGTGGATGATATGATGAACGAGTAGTACAGATTCCAGCTTCAGAATACCGCTCGACAAGATTGTACTCAGAACATTCAATGTTTCGACAGTGCATTCCATATATATTTCATCTTCTATTTGAAAGTGACTTGTCTAGACTTTCATATGCAGAGAACCACATATTAAAAACAGGAGTTCATCTTACACATGTTTCTGCAAAGGAATTTATGGACAAAGTTCAACAAAGAGACGATCATTTAGAATCTCAGTTAATTAATTTGATGGCGTGTCAATGTGGTACTAATGAGTATTAGTATCTTCATCACAGCAAACTTAAATGTATGTTAAGAAACTTAGGTACCCCTATGTGGTTTCTAACACTTAGGGGCTGATTCCGATCTCGGCCGGTAGGGCTCCGAATCGGATTCGGCTTAACCGGATCCGATTCGGAGCCCTATTTCCCGACCGATCCGTACGCGCGTCCGGGCGAGCGAGTACGATGCGTATTCGCCGACCGACTCGTCCGGGCGTCCCGACCGCTCCGACCGACTCGATCCCGGGTCGAACCGCACCGACCGACTCGCACGGACACGACTCGCACTGCGCAATGGAGACGTTCCCCGGCCGGGTAAGTACGATGCGCGCCGCGAGCAGTCCGACCGAGCCGCGCACTCCGGCTCGAAAGAGCTGTCGGAGCCGTACTTTGGGGGTCCGTGTCGGACCCCCCTGTACGCGTAGCCGCGCGAGTCGCACACAGGGGGGACTAAGGGGCCGATTCCGATCTCGGCCGGTAGGGCTCCGAATCGGATTCGGATTTACCGGATCCGATTCGGAGCCCTGTTTCCCGACCGAATCGTACGCGGGTCCGGCCGAGCGAGTACGATGCAGGCACCCGTGAAAACTCCGACCGACTCGAACGCGGCTTCAACACGCTCCGACCGACTCGCATGGACACGACTCGCACCGCGCAATGGAGACGTTTCCCGGCCGGGTAAGTACGATGCGCGCCGCGAGCAGTCCGATCGACTCGCGCCGTCCGGTTCGAACAAGCTGTCGGAGCCGGACTTTGGGGGTCCGCGTCAGACCCCCCTGTACACGTAGGCACACGAGTCGCACACAGGGGGGACCCATGGGTCCCCCCTACCTGAGCGTGTACGGCGCGAATCGCTTCGCCGCGTACACGCTGTAGGGGGCGCACTTGTCCGCATCGCACCCATTGAGTCAATGGGAGCCCGCGTACGCGTTGTACGACAGGCTCCCATTGACTTCAATGGGAGTCCGACCGATTCGAGTCCGATGGCATACGTGCGCATCGTACTCGTTCGGTCGGACTGCACGGGTCCGATTCGGTCGGAAATCTCTCCGGGTCCGGCTCGGTCGGGGAGATTTCCGGCCCGAATCGGAATTGGCCCCTGTGCTGTG